>CATIWR010345601.1:0-74136 GCA_949677035.1 Omphalea diandra
ATATATATATATATATATATATATATATATATATATATATATATATATATATATATATTATTAAGTTAGAGAAATTAAACATATTTGCATAGCTTTTACATTTTCATATATAATTTTTGTTTTTAACTGTGTGTTCATGTGGCATCACATCACAGAAACTTTTTGCCTTCTATTATGCTAATTGATAATTGTCATCTTTTTCGGCCTTTTATAAATTATATATATATATATATATATATATATATATTTAATTAATACATTGTGCATAATATGATTATAAAAATTTATTATATTAAAATTTTACATAATTATTAATTGTGAAAAATGTTTTTCTTATGTATAAAAGTCATTTTTTAATATAAAATTTATATTGTATTAGAATTATTATTTAGGAATAAAGTACATTGTTTTTTTTCATGTTTAGCTTAAAGAATATATAAACAATTAATCTAAAGTTTAGAATAAATGACTGTTAAAATTAATTACGGTTATTTAAACCCTTCCTCAAACAGAGTTAACTTAAGATTTTAGATTAACATTAAATCATAATAGAAACAGAAATGAATTGTAGAAAATTGTAGAGAAATCCAAAGAAAATATTGGCACAATAAATCTTGTCTTAAAAATCTTAAAAATTCCAGTTCTGATTACAGTAGTGTCCTGAAAGAATAATTTCAAAGAAGACAAATCAAAAAATAATGCAACAAACAACTTTAGTTATAAAGCAACAAAGGCATAATACAATCTGCAACAAAACGAATCAAGATATTAAAAAAAAAAAAAAAAAGCCAAAAGAATCAATATATATTGTAGCAAATGAATTTCATTCAAGTAATCAGTTTCAACAAGAAGAAAGTAGCAAGAGCAAAAGACTTCAAACAAGCTCTCCTAATATACCCAAAACCAAATTTAAGAAGAAAGCTAACCCATTACTATAAAAACCATTCCCACCATTAAGAATAACAACAAGATTATCCCTTTACTACGTCTTTTTTACCTTCGCGAAAAACATATCTCATTCATCTTATTATTTAGATTTTTTTAATTTTTCATACTTAGTCTCTTTCTTTTTCTACTATAAACAAGACTAAATATCTTGGTTTCAATACTGTTAACTCTTATTTTCTATTCCATGACATCCGACGCGGCCAATGACAAAGCAGCGATGCCTCACGACAGGCATCCATAAGACTTTCAATAACATAAAGATCACAATCCTCTACAGTTTCATAATAATACTCGCCTTACGTGGCACCATCAACATTGGTGGCCACACCAGTGCCAACACTAAACCTATCAACCAAAATCTCATCAAAGAGAACAATCAATTACTTGTTAAAATTTAATCTAACAATAACCCGATCAACCCAAATGACTTGTCCAAATTTTAGATCAACCCCCAAATCACTTCCATGTTGAGCCCCAAAATCTCAGACCGGGACCAACAACATAAACTATACTTAGCCAAACGCTAACTTCCCTAATTTTATAAATGGAAAACCTAAGGTTTTGTTTTTGATGGGGAGTTTTTGTTTATGAATTTCTAGTGGAGCTTAGATTTGTTTGATGCATGGGCTCCTATAGGGCTTAAGGATCTGGTTAAAGAAGAGGTTGGTAAGTTTTTGAATGCAAATTTGAAAGGAGGCCGACGTTTGGGGTTTGAGGTTTATGATCAATCGCTTGCTATGATGATGGATAAGGATTTGATAATAGTTAAGGATCAAATAGAGAGAGAGTGGATGTGTGAAGTTATGAGTGTATGCATGTATATTGTAGGATTAACGTGAGAAAAAATCATTGTTGTTACTATATAAATAGGGGCTTAAATAATTATAGTTAATAATTTTAACAATTATTTGTTCTAAAATTTACATTAAGTGCTTATATGTTCTTCGAGGTAAATATTAGGGGCTAATATCTACTTTCTCTCTATTATTTAATTGTAAGTTGATTTTTAATTATATTAAATTTTTAAAAATAGTGTGATAGTTTTAAAATTAATAAAATAAAATAATTATTTAATATATAACAAAAATTTTATATATATATATATATATATATATATATAAACTTCTAAAATGTTGTGTAGAAAATCTAAGGAAATCATTTAATAAAATCAATTATGTGATGTAGATGTCTTGATGCAAATGATCATTATTCATATATGGACATGGATGGTTTGCTTTAGTTGTGGTGATCACATGTGATGTACTGTAATGTTCAAGTGATGCGAGATATGTCACATGATGACTTGGTTGAAAAGTGAATAACATGTAAGCAAAAGTTGAACAACAAAGTTCCAATAAAGAAGAAATTGCACAAATTAACATATTTACAACTTTTTGGTATTTTGAGGACGGATTCAAATTCAATAGTATTTTATTATGTGATTTTATTTATTTTATTTATATTTTATTAGTTTTAATAACTAATATCCAAGCTCATAATTTAAAATGGACAATTAAAATAAATTTTATTTAAAGTGAAGAATTTTTACAAGAAAAAAATATTGATTTTGAACACAAAGGTTACATGGATTCAATAAGTCAATTGGAGATAAAGTTTTAATATTGCCATCAAAGACAAAGTATATAAAAATATAAAGAGGCCAATTGAAAAAGATGATGCGTTATTTGATAGAATTTGGTTCAACATGAAAATTTATTAGAATTTTTTTCAAATTTTTATTTGATTTGAGATCTACATGTAATTATACGATTTATTGATTTTTGTCGAATTACTATATAACAGAGTTCATTTTATATGAAAAAAGTTTGTGTTAGATTAATATATTTTAAGTTACAAACAAGATCTTATGTCTCTCTCCATCCCTATATATGTGTATGTCAGCAATCTCGATGGGCAATTTCTCAATGGGAGTTGTAATTAATTAGGCCCTGCTCCTTTTTTAGCTAGTCATCTGCACCAATCTGTTATGTGGCAGCAATAATGCTTCCCTCCAGTGCCATTAGGTGGATTATGTCCTTGGTGAGACTGACATTCTCTCCTTTCCTCCTCCACCCTAATTAAGAATCCAAATAGAAACAAACGAGAAGAAGAAGAAGAAGAAGAAGGACAATTGCGCATACCATGATTCATAAGACTTAAAAAAAATAATAATAAAAAAGTTGTTAATTAGGACAAACCCTTTGTTTATATTTCTATTCACTTGTGACATGTTGACATAAAAATCTTGAATTGGTTACATGCAGTGGATGAGCAAAATCAATCATTAATGATAATAATGCAGCATTTAGACAGACAGATAAAGTTTCTAATTTCATATAGAGTAATCAAAATTTTAATTTAAAAAGAAAAAAAAAGCTAGAGAACTTGAATTTGTTTTCAATTGATATCTCTCTCCTTTGACATTACAAAAAGGCCAAAAAAAAAAAAAGAAAAAGAAAAGAAAATTAATCTTCAACAGCTAGCGATGATCAGCAAATAAAACCATAGCCATAGGCATAGGAAGAGGCAAAGGGGTAAAGGTGCAAAGGCCCCATTTTGCCAGCAAAAAGAGATGATTAAAGATGATTTAACAACAACAACAACCACATTTCATGAAGCTTCTATCATTAAAAGAGGGAGGCCATTCCCTTCTCTGTAGAATCTCAATAAAGCTGCTTTATATAAAGTGTCCATCCATCGATTATGTCCCAATTATTACTAAATCATTTACATTTCAGGGCTTTAGCCTACAATATTTTTTCTTTTTTTTTTCCTATACTATTTTTTCATAAAAAGTGCTCATTGATCACATATTTTATTTGCTTATTCGTTATTTTTTTAAAAAAAAAGCAGCTAAAATTAATTTTTTTCATTCATTTTTCTCAATAATAATGCATATTAATTACTAATTCCTTAGTCTCATTATAAGTATAAAACTATCTAAGAGTAAGAGCTAGAGTTTTTTTTTTAAAAAAAAAAAAAAAGAGTAAGAGCTAGAGTCTAATTCTTACTATTACTGTAACATCCTTCTTCCCATCCTTATTTTAAAAAAAAAAATACATATTCAATCATATATTTATGAGTTTGGAATTGTTTTAAGGTAAGAATTCTCTTATGGTTAGATGAATGTGATCCCTCATATTTGCATAATATTTAAATTTGAAGTCAATAATTGAAATTTTAGGAATAAAACATTTTTAAAAAGTTCAAAAAATAGATGGCTACATGATAATTTCGATTATTAATTTTCAGTTTAATTAGTAAACTCAAATAAACATGATAAATCATCATTATTGCGATATGAGAAAATTCAAATCTATTATTTCAACATGTACTATAGATAGTATATCAAAAATAAAACAAATCATATTTATTTCAATCTCAGAGAATTTAAACAGAAAATTCTTTATCTACACCTAAGGTATATATATTTATATCAATTAATTAAGTACTTTTTCATGTGAATATGTAATTTAACTTTTTTTTATAACTTAACATTCTATCCATTATTTTAAAAGATAATTTAGGATATGTTTGAGATTGCTATTGAATGTTAAAAAAGTAGATTTGAAATTTTATAAATTAATTGATTGACTTTTAAATTCTTATAATTTATTTTTGCGCAAAATTACTTCTGAAAAAAATCAATTTAACTGTTTGTTTTTTAAAAAAAAAAAGTTAAAAGAAATAACAAAAGGGTGTATGAGTCATATACATAAATGTTACATGCAAGAAGTTTCATAAATGTACCATTGCGTCAAAATCTACGGCCTCTCTTTTCTCTTTGTCTTGTCCATTTCACACTTTTTGATCTTTAGGGGGAGATATTAATTAATAATATAAAGACGCAAATAATAATTTCAGATCAGAGAAATTCATATAATTAGAACAGATATTGATTAAAATCTTCTCCAAATTCAAAAGGTACCTTTTGCAATTGCAACTTGCACGCACAAACAATAATTGGTATGTACCTTACGATTACTCCCTGAAGCTTTGATTTGATTATAATTTGCTTTTTCCTTTCCTTTTTTGGCTGGCAGATCCATATTAATGAACGGATTCCAAAACTCTATATAATATGCAGAGTTCAAATAATTGAAGAACTCAAGTTATTTTTTTTTTCTTTATAATATAAAAAAAAATATTGATGAAATTAAGTCAATCATAGTTTTCTCTTTACATGGAAATGAAAAGTCAATCATAGTCAGTCTCCAAATATTCGGTGTTAATTAATTAGTGCATCAAAAATGAAGATGTGAGAAATTCGAATTTCAGATTATTATGAGGTAAACACATGAATATTGAAATTTTTCAATGTATTTTGCACGCCATATAATGAAATTAGCTCAAAATTACTGTATGTTTGCCCATGTGAAATAATTAATGGCAATGAGAGATAAAATTGACCGTAGTGCATGGATTTCATTAAAAAAAAAAAAAAAAAAAGACAAAAAGAAATCAACGATCTTATCCCATTTATTATTATTGGAATTTTTGGAACTCACATGCAAGAGTTTGTAATTGAGTAATTTTGATTACCAACTAACTCAATTAAGCAATTTCGTAAAGCCTAAAAATATATTAGTACAAGATCATGGTAATTACCAATTTGCACATTAATCGTTTCGTTTTAGTTTTATTTAGTTTAATCACGACTGAACTAGGTATAGTAATAGAGTTGGGCAGTCTAATCTGGCCTAACTAAGTTATGCATTTATTAGATGTAGCAATGAAGTGGTCCAACATAGTTGGATGGCATCAATTCCAATTCGGATTAATTTTGAGTTTGTTTTTATAAGTTCATTCAAATCATCTAAATTATAAATAAATTATGCCAGATCCCTAAATCGAAATGTAGAAAAGGTTTAAATTATTTTTAGATTTTAAGTCAAATGATAATTTTAATTTTTTAAAAATTAAATTTTTTAATTTTAAAAATCTAAAAATTTTAAACTGAATCAAATCTAAATTTTTTTAGATTAAGCATCAAATCAATTTCAGTATGTCATTTTGAATTAAATTTGAGTTTGACTTTAATTCAAATTAAAATTTTTATCAAATAAAAAACTGTCACAATAACATTTATAGAGTTGGCACCCGAACTTGCAGACCTAAAAAATCCTGTGCTTCTTTCGATTCATGCTGACAATCAAAAAACTGTGTTTCCATTTAGCAAAACCGATCCATTTATAAACCCTTCACTATTTGGCTTCTTGATCATTTAATTAGCGTTTTGTTAGAAATTAGATGAAATGACGAAAAAAGAGTGCCATAAAGACAAGGAGTCTTTTTTTAAAAATTTGATTTTTCTTCATAAATTCATCATCTTAATAATAAAGGGGATTTTAGTTGCAATTCTAAAAACTTAATTATATATATATATATATGTAAAGTATCATTTTTTAGACAAAAGTTAATAATATTGAATCGATTGTGACAAATGTATATATGAGTTATATAAGTCAGCAGAATTTCATAAAATTGTCATGATTTTATGAATAAACGTGTCATGTTCTTAACTCATGTATATATATATTTGAATATATTAATTAAAAAAACAAAAGTTGACTTTCATAAATTAGAAAAATAGGAGAATAGCAAAATATTAAATTTAATATTATTATAATTTATAAAAAATTTACAATAATCTATTAATATGATGAAATTTATTTACTCTATTGTTAAGATTAGATTTATATACGGAGTAGTCAATGATCTGTGTGTATTTGGCGGTTATAATTACAAAATATACGTATATATAATTAAAATATTAATCTAGTAGTCTTGGCGCATTATGAACGGAGAGACAAAAAGTTGAATGCACATATACAAGACCAAATATGGTGAATCTTTCCAAGAGAGTGTCTTAGCTGATTCATTTTAAGTTAAGAAAAATAATGTGTGTCAAAAAAAAAAAAAGTTCAGAAAATAATGAGAAAAAAAGTAGTTTTTCATGCAGTGACAGAATTAAAAAATATTTTTAAAAGGGTTGATGACTGGTAAAACACTGGCGGTGACATGAAAGAAGGAAAAGGAGGAGAAAATGAAGAAAAAATCTGTTTGAGGAAAGGATCTATCACGAGAAGAAAGGATAGGGTCCATTGTATAAAAGAGAATAGTATTATTGTAAAAAAAAAATTTTATTTTCAATTAATCAAAACACATCGTTTCTCTAAATAGAATAATACAGTTTTGATCATATTTGAAAAAAATAAACCTACAGAGAGGAGACGACCTTCTTCTTCTTCGTCAGCTTTCTCTTCCTTTTTCTTATCTGTCCTCGGTCAGGTCAATAACAGAAGAGCAGGAGGCTTCCTTTCCACATCCTTCATTGCCAGTAGTTTCAAGGGGGAGACTTCAGTCCATACCAGCTCTCCCTAGTTCCGTCACTATTTTTTTTTCTTTTTTTTTTTTTTTTTTCCTTTTCTGATATAACTCTGCAATATATTTTCTAAAAAATATTAAAACAATCCGTTCATGATTTATTGAGTGTAAGGTAAAGCAATACATTCACATTCCCCCAAAAGTTGTTCTCATTTTATTGGTACAATCAAATTCATCAGAATAATGGCTCTGCTTATTAGCGTTTTCATACATGCACACGAAACACAGGCTGATGGGTCCACCGAATGAATGAGAGTCTGCTGACCCCTCACCATCGATTGTCACCTATTTAACACTTCAATTTTTATTTTTGTCCTATTAAATACCCACTGAGCACATGCTGAGCTATGGAAAATAGGCATCTGAAAAATACTACAATTAAACCCACTTGACACTATTTGTAGCCAACTCATGCATTGATTTGCCATATTTTTAAGAGATAATCATTGATTAGTGATAAGTAATCGCGGATTCATGCATAATATGATTATAATAATTAAATTTTAATAAATTTAATATTTATATTAATTCAATTATTAAAATCAATCTCCCAATAATAATTAAAATTTTCTTATTATTTTACAATATATTATTATCTAATTAGACCTTTTTAAATAAATAAAGTAATAAAAATTATAATTATAATTATAATTAAATTAATTCAAATAAATTTTTTTAATAATATAATATTTTAATAAAAATAAAAATTATTTTTTATTGTATCTTTAATTCTTTTATTTTTTTATTATATAAAAAATTAAAAATAATTATTTTTATTGAAGTTCTAAAGAAGAAAAATATTTATATTACTAAATTTTTTAAATTAATTATTCTAAACCCTTGACCTTTGTCATATTTAACTAAGTAATCCCTCATTTTTTAATATTATACTAAATTATTCTCATGTGGCTAATTATTCTAAACCCTAAACCTTTATCATATTTAACTAAGTAATCCCTCATTTTTCAATATTATACTAAATTATTCTTCGTATTTGTTCCGTTATACTAAAAAAGTTTTTTCAGTATTAAAAAGCTCAATTTTCTATTAGTCAAAAAGAATATAGTCAAACTTTCTAAATTATTATCAAATTTCCTATATTGTCAAATTTTCTAAATTATTTTGATGCCAAAAAATTTCTATGTTGTTAAATTTTTCATATTTTTTGGTTAGTCAAGAAAATTAAAATTTTCATTATCAGCTTACTTTTCACAAAAAAATAAAAATATATTATATTGTCATTTGTCAAAAATATTATGTCACTAATACAATTGTTTGACAAATACCAAATACTCATTTAAAGCTGAATTTGAAGTTGAAATGAATTATATATTGATTTGCTCATTGTGCAAATTATATTTAATATATAATTAACATATATATTAATAAATTTAAAATATTTATTACAAAATATACAAGTAAATAAATAATATTTATTTTTAAAAATAGATAATATATGTAAATTATTTTTAAAATTTTCAATTATTAATTTTAAATTTTTTAAATATTTTTTATTTTAATTATAATTATTTCAATGATATAATTTCACATAATAAATCAAGAAAATTTTAATTAATTATTCATTACGTAATTATTTTGATAAATATTATAATATAATCATAATTAATTATATATATTAATGATTAATTGGTTGATACTAACACATAGATTGATTCTGGTAGAAAATATGATTGCCATCGATCTTAACCACATAATATCCTTCCGATCTTGAATCGCAAATCCCTTTTGTTGAGCTTGTTGGTGATGCAAAGGTCCTTCCAATTCTGAGATATCCTTCTCAATTTTGATGTGAATGGATAACCAACGATACAGTTAAGAATACAAGTGAGAACCTCCAATTTTGATACCAAAAAATCGTCACAACAATATTTGATTTTTCTTCATTCATGCTGTGCTGTGCATAGCTAGTGTGGAAAATGAGCAAAAGGTAGGGAAACGAAGGTGAAATTCACCTTCCATTTTATTTGACAATTTCTTTTTAAAAAGGAAAAGGGAAGAAAGTATAGCAATTCCCTTTTATTAACGGAAAATTGATGATATTTTAAATTTAGACTGTAAAAAACTTCAATACCTTAAGAAAAATCAAATTTTATTAATTCTACATATTTCTCTTGACTTTTTCAATAACAATGTTATGTAACACTTTGATCATTAATTAATTATTTTAAAATTCTTCTCACTTCCCTTCTTATTTTTATTATATAAACACAATAAAACATTTATCCATCCTTTCTTTTACTAAATAATTTTAGTTTACCAAATATAATAAAATGAATAATTTCTTCTTCTCTCCCTTTTCCTCTTTTTAAAAAGTTTATTTTTTTTTCTCTTCTTTATCTCATAATCATGCATAATATTAGAATGTTTGGAAGTCGAGAAACTAGTAGAAAATAAGATACATATCACTTATGTGTCTATATTTACGCGAAGTGCTGATTAGACTAATAAGGATTTAATAGATCAAAATAAAAAATGAGGGGCCAATGTATTAATTTGAAAAAGTTGAAGGATTAAATTATACATTTAGAAAAAAAAAGGGAAAAAAAATCAATAGATTTTAATTGGAAGGTGGATGCATGATTTGTGCATGTGTTAATTTTATGACGATGACGATGACGATGATGTGGTTACTACTAGAAAATTGATGTACAGGTTGAAACTTTATTTGAGAAGTTACAGTCTAGCTGCAATCGTTGAAATATTAGACTCAAGCTGCCCCCACGAGATTCCAAAGTGAACATTTGATGGTCCCTTTGCCTTCGATATGGCAGCTGATGTTGAAAATTCGGAATTTCTTTCGCAAGGTGAGTACATATTCATCTTTTTTCTCTTGTGTATATATCAATCATTAAATTTGATTTAATAGAAAGCAAACACCAAATAAAAACCATAGAGTTAGAGGGTAATTAAATTGAAGCTATAGCATCCAAATCTTAGCTACTCTGATTCACGTGTGGAATGGAGATGGTCTGCAATTCGTAAGTAAAAATAATAGATTCTGAAAATGTTTTTCCTCTCATTTTCCTTGTATCTATTCGATTGTCAATATCATTCGTTTTGGTTGGACGTTTGAGTTTTTGGTAGCATACTATTTCGTAAGATAGGCTTACAACCTTTCATTTAATTGTTAGAGATTTTATATATATATATATATAAAATCTCAATCAGAATTAAATTAAAATAAAAATTTGTCTACACTATATATTTATTTAATAATATAATAATACATAAAATAATTTTTAATAATTATCTAATAAAATTATTGTTAATATAAAAATGCTCGTATCATCATTTAACACAAATTTTAATAATATGGAAATATTTTTTTTTTTAAAACAGCAAAGTTAAACCCAATGAATACAACTAAGCCCTATTTTATGAGTACATATGCAAATCTGGCACAAATTATATCATGGAGCTGTGTTTAAATTGCTTTACTAAACAGAATCAATATACATTGGTATTAAATATATAAATTGATTTTTAATTGCATATACATTATTTTTGAATTACATGTATATTAAAATTAAAATGTATGTACATTGATATTGAATTACATGTACATTAATTTTTAACTGTATGTAAATTAGTATTAAAAAATATATATATATATATTGAAATATATAAATAGATTAATGAAAAAGTACATCAGTTAAACAATTTCAAAATCACAAAAAAAAAAAAATAGCGCAGTTTTTATTTTATTCTCTTTAACATATATTATTGCACTTGTGAAGGATGAGCTTTCTTACCATAACTTTTGGCCCATCAAAATTATGAAAGAAATAATCAAAACGCAACAAAATATTCTATGGACCGCAACCACTTTTTGCGTTTTTATTGCTTGTCCCATAATACTGGTTTTTCATGACACTTGTGATATATGGAAAAGAAAGTTGTTCTTCTTTCCTTTTTTTTTTTTTTTTGTTCTTTCATTTTTTTCTTTTTTTATAAATTAGATTTTTGTGTGTTTTTATATATTTTAATTTTATATATTATATAATTATATTAATATAATATATAATTATATTATATCATTAAAATTATATAATCTAAAGTATTATATATAAATATTATATATTATTTATGTTATTATATAATTTATAATTATAATAATATTTTTAACAAATATTTTTATCATAAATATTATTATTACTCTAAATCCATTAGTTTTTTATTGAGATATATTATTCAAACATCTGGATACATTTAGACTGTGTTGCAGGTATATTGATTAGGTACATTTATGTTATGCTACAAGTACATTAATAAAGAAAATAAAGTTGTGCCTCTTTCTTTTTTTTTTTTCTTCTTTCATTTTTTTTTTTCTTTCTTTACAAATTAGATTTTTGTGTCTTTTTATATATTATATATAATTATATTAATATAATATATAATTATATTATATTATATCATTAAAATTATATAACTTGTGTTATTATATAATTTATAATTATAATAATATTTTTAATAAATATTTTATCATAAATATTGTTATCATTCTAAGTCCATTATTTTTTTATTGAAATATATTTTTCAAACATCTAGATACATTTATATTGTGCTACAGGTACATTTATGTTGTGCTACCAGTACATTAATATGAAAAGACATATATATTAATTTGACATCGCAATACATGGCATTTAATACAAATGTACATTAATATTATAAAGAAAATACACTATAAGTATATTAATGTTGTATTCTAAGTGCATTATTATTATTTTAAGTATATTATTTTTTATTCAAAATGCACCGTTATTGATTTATAAGTACATTGATATTGTAATATATGTATATCATTTCTTATTTTAGATATATTGTTATTACTATAGGTCCATTGTTTTTTGATTGACGATGCACTATGGTTGATTTATAAATATATTTATTTTGATTTTGATGTTTATCTTAATTTTTTAAATTATTAAGTTCATTTATTTTTAAAAATTTAATTTAGTTAATTTTATATAAAAATAAGTTTTAAAAATAAAATTGTATTATGTTAAATAAAAAATTTGAATTGAACTAGCTAAATATTATATCAATCTATTTTAATTACAATAATAAAGAGAAAAAATTAAAAAAATTAAGCTATGAAAATTAAAAAAGATGCATTTTAGATGCACTTGAAAAACTTTTAAGTGAAAAGATGAATTTTATCTTTAAGACAGGATGGATACTGGACACGGAATCCAGGTATGCACTTCCTCAAAACGATAAGAGCTCAAATGCTGGATCTGATCGGCATAATCATTAACCATAACTATTATTCTTATTATAAAGAGCCGGAAATTGCTTGGACCGAGCCGAACATCCAACTTTTATTTTATTTTAATTTATGTTTGAAATTATCATGATTCAAAACCTCATGCTATAATTATGACAACTAACATCTTTTTTCGTGTTTCACAGGTTCAAACAATGATTATCATGGAGTTTTTATTTGCCAATAGAAATTTTATTACTATAAACTAAATTTATTACATAAAATAGTAAATTATTCAATTAAAAAATTATTTATATATATATATATTTCTTGTTTTATTGGCGATAATTCATAAGTTATCATAAATTTAGATGCAAAGTATATTGTACAAATCCTTTTTTTATTAAATAGTTCATCATGTTATGTGGTGAATTCAATTCATTGAAAATTTTCTTATTTGTTAAAATTGCTTCGACAACCTTCAACTTCAGGCTTCTTCAAATACATTAGTTTTTTTTTCCAGCTTCAAAGATTTGGACTGTTATTAGGCACTCAAAACAAAAAAATTGGCCCATTACACTGTTTTTTAATGTAATAAGCGCATGCTCTTTATACATTCACTTGAAGTGTATTATATATATATACACACACACACACACACAAACGTGTTACACATGTATTTTATTAAATTATTTTTTAAAAAATTAATTTTAATATTATATATTATAATATGTTTAATGAAATTAAATTTTCATACTCCATTTATTGTCTTGATTTTATACAGCAAGAAATATTTGTTTTCTAATTTACTAAAATTTTTAAATTAAATTAATTGATCTCATATATTTAAGGATTCTATTATATTTAAACATTTTAAAATATTTAGTTAATGTCAGTCAAATTTTAGTTATATTTTTTATTAATTAAATTTTCAAAACAGAAAAAATGAAATCTATGAACTGAATGGAAATTCAAATATTCACTTTTCTCATCCTCTATCTTGTTTGATATCTTGCCTATTTTAGCTAAAAAATTATTGCATAATAATATATAATGAGTCAATAATATATAAATAAATATAAAAAAAGTCAAGATGAGTTATCAAATAATTGTCAATGTTTTTGCTATCACTACTATTAGTAACCAACCAAAATCTAAAGTAAAAATTACAATGTACAAAAATTTACCATAGTAATATAGAATGGAGATGTACAAAAAAATAATAATAATAATAACAAATGTTAAAAAAAAAAGTAAAAAGTAAAATAAATGTGATATAAAGGAATAATGTAATTATTTTTTAGAACCACTTGCTTGAAAGAGAACACAAAATGGAGAATTGCACACGTTGCGCATGGTCAAAAGTTCAAATCCAAATCCATGAATTGAGGTTTGCGTTAAAACAACCGTGGCTTTTGAAACAATCAAATATGCTAAAAAAAAATGTTGAAAATTTGTTTCAACGTGTATTTTTAAAGGTCAGAAATTAAAAAATAAAATACAAACATAACAATTTGGAACATAAACTTACCAACAAAAAGAAGTAAAAAAAAATAATAATAAATTAGAAGTACGAGTTGAAAGCAAATAATAAACTATTCAAATCAAATTTATGATACTCTAATATATATATATATATAATAACCTTATAAATTAAAATAAAATTAATATTTTATAATGTATTATAAATATTAGAAAATATTTTTTCTGTTAAAAATATTTTTTATAGATTAGTAATTTTTTCATAAAATAATAGAAGATAGAATTAATTATATATTATATATTGACTGATTAATGGAAAATTATATCTTGAACCCTCTATCTATAATATTTTGTGGTCCAAGAGTCCAAAACACATGTGACGCTGTAAATACGGAAATTGTTATATGTAAAACTCTTGTAAGTACACAAACCATTTCGAGTAATATACTAAAGAGTAAAAATCATTCCCACAAAAATTGATTTTCATAAGTATCAAAGAATTTAAATTTTTTATTACTTAGTAACCGAATAATGAAGATTAATAAATCTAGAAATCAGAAATTCTAAAATAAATTAAAACAAAATTTAAATAAAGAAAACTCTTATGTACAAGGATTTTTATAGAATTCGGATTTCACCACAATACTTTCACAATTACACAAATAATTCTATTTCTCAAGTGAATGAATTATACTTAAAGATAAATTTTCTAAATTACCCAATAATTTCTCTCAAGTAAAATTGGATCTATTATTACTGATATTATGTTTACTCTTGTGGTCACAAAACTCAATAATAAAGCATTAAAATCTGTGAACCTCTCTTGAATATTTCTAGAAATTAATATTACTCTCGTGGTGTTAATTCTCTAGTTCAATGTGTTATAACTAATTCTAGATTTTCATTTTCGTTCCGTGATCTAGGATCTCAGTCCTTAAATATACTTTGCCTCATATATTCAAGTAAATTAAACTCAAACACATTAAAATAAGGAAACCCAATACCATTGAAAGAGAAGAATAATAAATAAAATTGAATAAACTCATTGAATTAGAAAAAGAAATCTCTAAAAAGAATAATCTTATCCTAAATAATGAATCCTAAAGAAAACTCTCTAAATCACTCAAAAAAAATTTCACAAATTCGAATAGATCTAGATCTCTTAATCCCTCCTTAAAACTGCTCTTTTTTTGTTCAGAATAATTTGTCCAAATCAGGTTTTCTTGATGTCTAAAAGGAAGTCTCAATTACATTTATCCTGACTAATTTATATGGCCCGATACATGGATTATGCAATGACTCATGCACTTAATTACTATCGCGTTCTTGCTCTACTGACTAATTAATTTTGTATTTTTGTATGGTCTAACACATAGGTCATGCAATAGCTCATACAACCTTGCTGAAAACTGTAATTTAACTTATTTTTAAGAGATTTCTATACAAACATAAAATAAACATAAATTAATTTATTTTAGAATAAAATACTCAGAAAACAAGAAATATTCCTAACAATATTATTATTATTTGTAATTACTATTTTATTTCTTTTTCTTAACAAATTTTCTTTTTTTTATTTTAAATATCACTGCTTTGTTTTTTTTTTTTAACAAATTTTATTTTTTTACTTTAAATATACATATTTATACTTTTATATATCTCTTTTTTATTTTTAATTACATCGACATTATTATTGTTATTATTATTATTATTATTATTATTATTATTATTATTATTATTATTATTATTATTATTATTATTATTATTTCATATGTTTAGAAAAATAGACTTATTTTTTCACATAAATTTGGCATAAACTATAGGTTTATCAATTTTAATACTACAAAAGAAATTAAAAATATCAAAATATTTAACTGTACAAAATGAACCTACAGTTTACAAAATATAAATCTACAATTTACAAAAAAAATAAACGTACAGATAATAAAAAAAATGAACATACGGTTTACTAATAACGAATCTACATTTTATACCAAATAAACCTACAATTTATAAAAAATAAACTTATTGTTTACTAATATGAATTTACAATTTATACCAAATGAATCTATAATTTACAAAAATGAACCTATAGTTTATTAATAATAAATTTACAGTATATACCAAAATAAACTTACAATTTACAAAAAATGAATATATAATTTATACCAAATAAAGTTACAATTTACAAAAATAGAACCTACAATTTATACCAAAAATGAACTTACAATTTACAAAAAATAAATATGTATAATTTTTCACAAGAGCAAGCACGCATCTGTTGATCCAAAAAAAAATACTCTTTTTTTTTTCTTACACGTATAATGGATATTTAATCCATATTGCAATATGGCAGAGTATATAATATAACAATCCCTGATTAATTGAACTTTTAATCCATATTGCAATATGGCAGAGTATATGATATAACAACCCCTGCTTAATTGGATGGGCCACTGAAATGGGTTTGAAGTTGGATGGATTAAGGAAACATGTCTAAAAAAGCAAAATATATATATAGTGTTAATATTTTAACTTCTTTAGTAATTATCGAGTCTTGACAGCTACAATCTTCCCTTTGTACCGGAAATGATTAGAAGGCCATTATCTCTTCTTTTCTTGGATCATCCTCGTAGTATAAATAAGTATGAATGTTTATCATATAATCTTTCTATATGTACCCAAAACAGTGGGGGAAGAAAGGAATAATAGTTGGAAATGACCATGCTAATGAAAGCTAACAAATTATTATAAAAAAGTTTTAACTCAAAATCGTCTTCATATTGTCGACCATTTAATCATGAGTTAACTGGATCATTATCAGGATCCACTCGCCAATTGCACTACAACAGTGAGACAGCCGGAAAGGTCATCAAAGAGTATGTCTGTAATATACAAATTTATTTATGCATATGCTTGCTCTCAGATTGATCATCTATGGTGAAGCTGCTGTCCTGAGAGGTGCAAAACAGCCATTTGCCCTTGAAAAGATCCAAATTGATCCTCCACAGAAGATGGAGGTTCGAATCAAGATCCTCTGCACGTCAATTTGTCATACTGATCTCAGCGCCTGGAAAGGAGAGGTGAATTACAATATGACTAATTCAATGCAATAATTCATCTCTTTAAATTATTAACTGATTAATTTCTACATCATATTTTGGCTATTTTTAAAGAATCAAGCTCAGCGAGCATTTCCACGAATTCTACGCCATGAAGCTGCAGGGTAAGCGTTTTTCTTTGGTACAGGATTATCATGAAAATGGTGTGCTGCTTAAGTAATATACGTAGTCGGGGTGCAGAACGGTTGAGAGCTTGGGAGAAAGCGCGAAGGACGTGAAAGAAGGAGATCATGTGTTTGCATTGCGTCTATTGCAAACATGTGACAAACAATCTGTGTGAAAAGTTTAGGGAAAACCCGTTCAAGAGCGTGATGGAAAATGATGGAAAGTGTAGGTTTTCGAGCAAAGATGGAGAACCTATTTTTCATCTTTTTAACACATCCACTTTCACTGAATACTCCGTGCTTGACTCGGCTTGCGTTGTCAAGATTGATCCTAATTCTCCCCCCAAGAAGATGAGCTTGTTGAGCTGTGGAGTATCCACAGGAAAATTCATTAAGAATATATATAGGTTACATGTCCAAGTATAGTTTGTTGACTGATAATGGTGAGTGTATTAATTAATTAGGAGTGGGAGCTGCTTGGAATGCTGCAACCCTACAGGCTGGATCGAGT
This sequence comes from Omphalea diandra, assembly GCA_949677035.1. Taxonomy (NCBI): domain Eukaryota; kingdom Viridiplantae; phylum Streptophyta; class Magnoliopsida; order Malpighiales; family Euphorbiaceae; genus Omphalea; species Omphalea diandra. Next base: position 17,785 of record CATIWR010345601.1, read on the forward strand.
GTGGCAATGTTCGGTTTGGGCCCCTTAGGGCTGGCTGTAAGTTTCTGTTTACTTTTTTTTTTTTTCCCTATGTTTGGGTCGTCGGTTGGTCCATTGAGTTATTTGGACGGAAAGATGGCGAGACATTGTATTGTATGTCAAAACTTGTAAAATATTAATTAAGCACTCATGCAATAATGGATCAACTAGGCTGGATTTTGATTCTACCATCGTTATTGCAGAGTGTTTGAGACTAAAACTTCAATGCTTAACATTGAGTTGGCTATCAAAACTGATCTGATGAACACTTTAATTAAACCTCCGAGTTTATTATTTGCTGTAACTGACTGTGTCCATTTGGCCGCCACGCAGAAGGTAATTCAATTGGCCTGATATGGATTATGGCCTCAACTGCCATCCTATATATAAGCTAAATTCAGTTTTTTGTTTTTTTTAAACCCTTGAGAATAAACAAGAGTCGTTAGTGGGACCATTAATTAGACATTAACATTGCCACATCAATTTTTCAGTACTCAATACAATGCCGTGATTACAAGAATATTGATTTATAACAAAAGTCGGAACATATATAATTCCAACGGCATTTGGAAATTGAAATCAGGCTGCTGAAAGGAGCACGAGCAAGAGGAGCATCCAAAATTATAGGTGTCGATGTTAACCCGGACAAATTTATCAAAGGTACTTCATCTTTGTATTTCTAATAGAAACCATGTTGATAGTTGAGTGGTCTAGTGTAATAATTAGCCTCTCTTTGTTCTGGGTGCAGGCAGGGCAGTTGGAATGACAGAATTTATAAACCCAAAGGATGGTTCAGACCCAGCGCACAAAGTTAGAGTCGTTACGTAGTGTAGCGTGTAGACACTGATTAATCAACAATGCTAACAGTCCTAAGAAATGGTGTTACAGAGAATCAGGGAAATGACTAGTGGAGGCGTGGACTACTGCTTTGAATGTTCAGGAAATTTGGAGGTCCTCCGAGAAGCTTTCTTGTCGACCCATGATGTAACTAAGTCGAATACTCATTCCTGTAACTGTAACATGCTTCATACTGGCATATGGTACTAAAGAAGTGACCTTGTTGTAAATGAATTCTGAATGACAGGGATGGGGAAAGACTCTGTTAGCTGGAATTTATCCAACTCCAAAAATGTTGCCTCTCCATCCAATGAAGTTGTTTGACAGCCGGAGCATCATTGGAACAGTCTTTGGAGACTTCAAAGGGAAGACTCAGCTACCTGATCTTGCCAGAGATTGCACGCACGGGGTGCGTAACAAACATAAGCCTAATATAAATAAGAACGTCTCAAATCATGTTATAGTGAATTAAGTTATATCCCATTTGTTTATTACAGGTTGTGAATCTCGATGTTTTTATAATGCCTTTGAGCTGCTTAAAGATGGCAAGGCTTTGAGATGTCTTCTGAACCTTTGATTGTCTTTTTTTTGGCTGCACATAATGCAAATACTTTCAAGCAAGGAAATGGCATTCAAATCAAACTCAAGCTTGCTTGCTTGACCCTGCAATTGTAACACTGTACTAAATTATAGCCACAAGCTGTTGAATATATATATATATATATATATATATATATATATATATATATATATATATATATATATTACTTGCAATCCAATATTCAGAAGCCAATATATATCATAAGAACTATTAATAAAAATTTAGCATTTTCAGACATTGTCCAATTCTTTTCTGCAATGGTAAAATTCTTCAAAAACAGGTACGGTCTCTGCCACCTAGATTGTTATATACTAGTATCCATATGATATGCAAGCTTACAGAATCATTTTAGTTAGTTACTATACTACATGTCAATTCATTGCTACAAGATCAATCAATTAAAGCACACGGCACTTCATTAGACAACATCAATCAAGCAGTGTGACATATTGTCCAGCAAAAGTAGCAACATGGACAAGTAAAACTAGAACTTCATTGATGATCCAACCCCATGACTCGCTTGATCATATAAAAGCAGCTTTGTACGGTTAGAACATGCTTAGATAGAAGTTCTGTTTCAGGACTATGTCCAATCCACATTAACAAGCTAATACATAAGAATCTTCTGAAGCCTCAAAGTTCCATCCAACTCGATTATATTGCTAGAATATTACCAAAATATAATTCCTGTGGAAACAAAGATCCCAGGCAAAGAAGCAAATGAAAATGTATGTATAAAACAAAAAGAGCAGAGATGTCAGCAACATCTTTACATAGGTGTGTGTATTTAAATATATATAAACTCGAACTAGAAGCAGCACTGAGCACCAGAATGCCTCAATGCATGAGAGGACGAGGAGCACGTGGCCGAACTGGTGTCTTTGATGGGCTTACCCTGAACATATAAGATAGCAAAAGTTCAAACAACACATTCGTCAGTTGATCCTACGTTAAAGAAAAGAAATCAAAATTATAAGGTCAGCTGGCAATCTAACCTTATCGGCATTGATCCAAGAACCACACCACTACAATTGAGAGCAGCTATGGCACTTTCAGCCTGATAGGAATAAATGCAATACTCTGATTAGCTCATAGAGAAAAACAGAAATAAAGAGAGAAACAACAGCAAACTAGGGGACAAGTAGAAAACGAGCCTGCAGTTCACTAGTAAATTCTAAACCATCAGATACCTGGGATATTTTCTCCAAGGCCCCATTTGGATAGGTGTGCATTCAAAGTTTAGATTTGCATTTTAGTTTCAAGTGATAAAAGAAATCATCACCATACTATCAAATTCAAATGCCCTTCATTTCAAATCCCCATTTATCCAAATGGACCCTAAAACATTTTTGCAACCAACCAGATAGAGGTAGACAACAATGAAAAAGTGTGACATGAGCACATCCATTTGACAGATTAATATTGTTCAAATATTGTATAGCTATTTAGTTTCATCACTTTATTGATCTAACCATGGTTGTTCACCAGAAATGGGCAGGCAAATGCCCTCACATGTTTAAATGCGTTCTTTTTTTCTTTTTTGAGTATGAAGCACTCTAGTTATGGGAAAAATAAATGTATCATCTAAGTCAAACAACAAATCAAAAAGAAATCTCAGCCAACTTTTGAGATAACAGCAATAACCATGCATGTCTCTGCACACTAGTGCATGCAAACAAAAATAATAGCATCAACAATTTCCTCCATCGGCCATAAACTGCGACAAGCTACACTAAGACATATATTACCACACTCATCCAAAAGGTTCCAGAATGAAGCATCAGCTAAATAATTATTATGTTGAAATTGAGCATAGATAATCAAGCATAACAAATCAGCATTCGTCAAACAGTAACATCAAATAGACACCTGCCACAATGACCCTGCTTTTTGGATTGTGGGAGGTGAACTTGCTCTGAAATTAAAAGTAAAGGTTGCTAGCATATAAATACTATCACTCTAATGTATCATCCTAGTATTGGTTTTATCACCTTATTAATCTAAGTATGTCTAACAGAAATGAACATGCAAATGACCTCGCATTTTCAAATGCACCCTTTTCTGACAGTGAGATGCACTCAAGTCATCTGACAAATATGTTAGACAATAAGTCAAAAAAGGAATCTTATCCAACTTATCAGATAACTACAGATATAATGCATCTCTGTACACTACATGAACAGACAATTCATACAGCAATTTCCTTCATGGGCCATAAACTAAGGCAAACTATACTAAGGCCTATCATTACCACTATCATCCAAAAAATTCCAGAACAAATACTAAATAATTAATATATATTAAAATTGAAAACAGAGAATCAAGCATCAACATAATCACTCTTTGCCAACATTAAAATGAAGTTCTGCAATACACAACCCTGCTTTTTAGATGGTGGGTCATGGATTATAATCCAGTACCATTAATAAACACAGTGCGTGTTTATTTGAAGTACTCAGTTGCAGTGGAATTCTCCAACTGATAAACTTAGTTTGTTAGAGCGGTTAAGCAGGCATTATTTCACTAAAGCCACATGTCTTGGTAGAAAACATGGCTCAAAAAACATGATAAAGGCAAGGTTGCGGTACATAAAAGAATAGAAAGGTAATAACAACAAACAACTAGGCATCTTCTCAGCAGAACTGCAGCAAGCAAAATTCTTGATGAAGACAACCAACTATAGAATGTAGAAATTGCGATACAATTTTTTAGCAGCCTATGATCAGTGAAGTCTCAACTAAAAAAGTAGAAATTGCAATACAATTTTTTCACTAGTGGTGAGACAGATAGCTAATTCCTTCGTCAGAAGTCAATATAATGATAACATTCCTAAATTACACACAACAGATCACACACTGATAGATCTGAAGTAATCAGAAAATGTTGAATCTTGAAGACTTGCTTCTACTTTTCGATCAAATTGTTGGAATAAGTTAAAAACTGTAGAAGAGGTTTAGAATTGCAATTCCTTACGATCTTGTTTGGAACAAATCATGTAAGAAAAGAGAAGAAAATAATTTTATTAATAGAATTCTCTCACTTTAGAAGTAGAATTTTATTATTTAGAATAAATTTTAAATTGATAGAATTTTATTGAATTACATTATTTGGAGTAAATCTATAATGAATTGAAATCATTTTATTGCCTTAAATACCCTTATTTATTTAAAACATGTATAGGGCCAATCTAAATCAGAGGGTTAGCAAAGTAATCTTATCTAAATTTTTTATTGGAATGAATTTTCTCAAAATCTTATACTTTTTACTTAATTTGACTTTCTCATCAAATCATTCCTTTTTTAAATGATAGAATTGAATTCTTTTAAATATAGACATTCCAAACAAGAAAATCATTAAAATAAAATTATTTTCTATTGAATTATTTCAAAATTTTAGTTTTCAAACAGGGCCTAAAGGAAGTAAATAGAAATAGAAAGAAAAGAGAATAAAAACTACAAGATCCCAAAAAGTTCACATCATAGGCACTGCCTATACAAATCGTGGATAGATTCAAGACAGCTGCATAAATGCAAAGAGTCAACCATGCAATAATACAATGCAATCAGAGTAGAAGGGATGCAGTTGTACTAAATTGAAACAAACATTGTAATTTAGTTCTATAAGCAAGATAGAGTTTAAATGAGACCATCAACACATTTGGAAGCATTGTCTTCATCAATAATTATCCACAAAATACTAAATTAGAGGACTAAAAAACAATTCTGAAACAATTAAATGTTTAGAGAAGCAAAAGTGTATATAACATGAGTAAAACTGTAAAACGTTTCACTGCATGCAATAAAAAAAATGTTTTAATTATTGGTGACATTTTGCTGCAAACCAAAATGAAATCAAATTGTACAGTCTCTCCCTTAATAAACCTTGACAAATAAAAGTCCCGTACATTTGAGAGATCATTCCAGGTATCTTGTTATCCACTTATCTCTTTTACAAAGATAAGCAGCATAAGCATGATATTTAGGCATAGAAAACACTAGACTGCTGCACATGGCTTCCCCCACTATAAGTCAAATGACTTTCCCCACCATAAGTTAAAGATCCAGTTGAAAACAAACCAGTTGATCAAATTATTTGCTGAAATTCAAGCTGCACTTGCACAATGAATGTTATGTATCCTTAAATGTACTGGTGAAGAAAGAAACTCAAAATCCCCATAATCTTTAGTATTCCAATTTGACTCCTAACTAATCCTAAGTTGTCATTTCTCTTTTAGATTACAGGGAAGAATTCACTTGTTAACTCATTGTAGAACTGTTTAGCCTAAAGAATGATTTTTCTCGTGCACATCAGCCATTTAAACATAGCTAACAAGTTGCTAAGATCCTTACATCTTACATCATCAAGCAATGTGAACAGCATGCCAGTATAAATCACAGAAAAGCAATAATCATAAAAGGTAAGTCATTTCTTGTTCATACTATAGCATTGAAATTGAAATTCACGTATTATTTGGCACACATGAATAAAGCGGAATAAGCAATTACCATTACAAATTCCACAAAAGCAATACGAGTAGAATGATGATAGTCTCCTAGCAGCCTTAAGCAATAAACCTGCATCAAACAAGATGTCCCTGTTAATTAAATCTCTCTTAATGTTGTTGAACCAACCAAAAGCAATTGACTTTCAAGTTTACAGCAAGAAAAATGACAATTCACCAACCTCTCCACAGACTGATTCAAAAAAGAGTTTAACATCAGCTTGAGTCACCTGTAGAAAACAAACAAAATGATGCATGTAAAGTGCATCAAAGTCTCTGTGGAAATTCCCTTTTAATGAAGAATAATCAAAGATGGGAACCTTCTTATCAATGTTTGTACAATAGATAGTTCTTGTGCACATTTCACGTTCATCATCAGTCTGAAATCCAGGGCACCAATTGGTCAGCAGGTTTAATAGAATCAAACTATAAGGACAAAGGCTACTATGACCAAACTTGCATTGTTTCGATGGTCATATGGCAAGGCTTTCTCACCCTAGGCAAAAAACTTGGATTAACTGGTGCAATTGCCGTTTTTGAGGGCAGCACCCTCACAGGGTAATATCCAAGCATTGTCCCAGCCAGATTCAAAGCAGCCCGTGCACCCTCTGCATGACCAAGCCACAAAGGTGCACATAAGAACACTGGATCGATGCATTCACAAGCATGTGCATTCAAAAAAAAAAAACAAAAACAAAACAGGTATCAAATAATCAGAGTAAGTAATAAACATTACCCTCATCAGTGAACTCAATAAAGGCAAAACGAAGTACAGAATTGGGATCGCCACAAATGCGGCAGTCCACCACCTTTGCAAAAATAAGGAACTTGCTCAAAAATATAGTTACGAAGGGAGCCACTTAGATAAGCACACAGAACAGGATTACCTGCCCACAGCCAACAAATAGAGCAGCAAGCTGCTCTTCAGTGACCTAAATCCAGAAAAACAGTGGCAATACATTAGTGCACATAAATTTTGCAGACAATAGCCACCACAAAATTAAGAATAATAACTGTAGCAAATGGCAAGACAAAATTATATACCTGATGATCAATGTCAGAGACATAGACAGTCCTGCGAATTATTTCACCCCTCTGAGCCATACTTGTCCTGCTGTTCATCCTTCGTTTCCCTTGATTATAGTTTTTCTTCTGTAAGCAACCAACAAACTCACTAGTAAATGCTGCGCATCAGCTAGTGAAGGGCAAAAGCTCATTAAAATTTCCAACATTAAAATTTCACCATAGGAAGCATAAACAAACCATAAAACCTGATTATGTTTATCTTTTCATGCTTTGAAAAATCCAAACATCAAAAAATATAAAGATTAAAATTCACATTCCCTTCTTCTTCGTTCCTTGAAGTGCCCAGCAACCAAATATGTCATCTACACAAAGATAAACCGTGCAGTGAAAAGTTTGAATCTAAAGTTTCATCATTTTGAAAATCAGCCTAACACACAACTCTTGCTCCTACCGAAGTCCCAAAATCCAAAAACAAAATTAATCAAAGGTTCATAATTCAATTTTTTTTTTGTTTGTTCCATTTCCAAAAAGTTTGTTGTAGAGAGTAGTAGTTTAAGCAAAGAGTATGTAAGAGAAAAGTATACCCTTCGAGCAGCGTTTCCATTTCCATTAATTTGGCCATTTCCACTGTCGTTGGTATACACAAAAGACTCATGGTTGTTGTCAGTATAAAACCCCAGATTGAGTCTATTAAGTCCAAAATGATTGGCGTTGTTGTTAGCAAGGGAAGGAGGCACAAACTCCTCAGCCATAGGGTTGAGCTTAGAGAACAACTCCTGCAGCTCTTTTATATCCCTCTTGTAGCTCTCCTCCACTTCCCCATTTCTATGCAAATCAGGTCCGCCGGCAGCGTTGGTTCGCTGATAATGATGGCCTGCCTGCTGGGGTTGAACCTGAACCTTCATGTTCATGTAGAGAGGCTGAATCGAGACACCGTTGTCGATGCCCGACAATACATGGCGGCTGGGCTGCTGATGTTGCTCCTGATCGTTGCCTGATGATGATACAGTCGAATCTAGACTGGATGATGAGGTCGACCCCACACTACTGATCCCCAATTCCACACCGGCATTCTCTACGACCGCCATGGTTTATGCTTTCTGCTTTCTGTTAATCAGCTCAAAAACCCAAAACAAAGAAATTTTTTATTAAAAAAAATTACAGCTTGAATGTCTCTGGTAGTGTAATATAAAAATCGGATATATCTGAAGAGCAAAAGCTAAGGTAAAATCGTCTCCATTGATGACACCCAAAACCACCTCGAGATCACTCCGGAAAAAACGAAACCAGGGAAAATCAAAAATTTTACAAAATTAAAAAAAATGAAGAAATAACACAGAAAACAAAGCATACACATAAGGAAAAAAAAAATTTCTTACTGCGGCGTGTTTGTTTTCCTTTTTTCCGCCTCTTGTTGCGTGCGTTTTACTCGTGTTTAAAATAACCCAAAAAAATTCATTATTTTGATGATTAAGCTCTCTAATTTGGATTTTGATCTCTCTGTGCTTCACATCCTAATCTAAAAATTTTCTTAAGGCAAAGAGACGTTCTTTCAACTCCATTCCATACTATACTATCTATATATTGTTTTACTCTTGGACTTTCACATTTTAACACGACCATGAGCATGTACATAATACGTACATATGCAAAAATAAATGCTTACGTGGAGGTCAATCATTGGGGATTCCCATGGCATGGGAATGTGTGATATGATAGGCTGCATTATCATTTTCTTTTTTTTTTTAAAAAAAACATTTATTTTACTATTTACCAATTACTTACTTAAACTGTAATAAGTATACCGCGAATATTAATATTGTCATTTTTTACAATACCATCCAATATCGACACCGTCCATTGACGATGAAAGCTGTAAAAACTGATATCATTAAAATTATGTTGTATTGGCAGTATTACTTATATCAATACCGAAAAATGTGGAATCATGGATGAAACTGAGTTAATTTATTTATTAACTATGAATGAATTATTCAAATTGAAACTGAAATCGAGACCCGTAAATTTTTTTAATTTATAAAATATTTATATAAAAAATTTCATTATCGTTATACTGACGATATACCATTAAAACTTTTTCAATAACCGAAACTGAAATTAAAAAATCCTAAATCTTAATACAGAAAATTTTTGATAATTAGGGACTTCGGATAAGGATGACAAATGGGTGTTGGGGGGTAAAACAGTAAATACGAGAAATGTGGAGCAGTGCTTTTGAGGGCAGTATGGTCATTTCATATGACGAGCCGGAAGCTGGTGTCGTCTGAAGCGAAAGCAAATTACTGTGAGCTGTTGGTGCAGGGTGATGAGAGTGGGAATAAGGACAATTTGTCTTACACTAGCATTGGCCTCTTTGTATTATGCTCCTATTCCACTTATTTTGTTGCTTTTGCCCTATTTCACTTTTCTGAGTTCTGCTGTGCTGCGGCAGTTTCATCCAGGAGCACAGGAATATGGCCCGCTACATCAAAGTTTTTATTTCGAGTCTATTTCTCAGGGGTCAGCTCAATTCGATCGTATTAAAATTTTGGAAAAACTCTAAAATCGGACTGAAATTCTGATCTTTAAAAATGGAAGAATTGAGACCAGATCAATTGTTTGAAAGATTGAAATCAAATTAAACTAAAAATCGATCCGATCCGATCCGATCCAATTTTTTATTTTTTATTCGGTTTTAGTTCAATTCTAAATTCATTTTTTAAAAAATTTAATAATTATAATTATTTTAATTTATTTATTTATATAAACTATCATTTTAAATATTATAAAATATATTTTATTATAAATTACTTATTTTATAAAATTAATAAAAATATAATTTTATAATTATAAAAAGAATTATATTAAATATTCAAGTGTATAAAAATACAATATATTTATAATATTTAATTTTTATATCTTTATTTAAATATATAACATCTACATTAATTAAATTAATATAAATCTTATTTATATAGATCGGTTCAGTTTGATTTCATTTCATTTCAATTCAATTCAATTCTTAAATGATGATCCAAACTAAATCGATTTTAAACTAATATCAATTTGGTTATAGTTTTGGTTTCGAATCCCGATCCTTCTTCTACATTTTTTATCTAGTAGTTTTATTTCAGTTTGGTTTGAAAAACTCTGAAAACCATGCTCTAACACTACTTTTTATGATAACTGATGACATTTAATATAGTTAATAACTAATAGGGATTTAATAAATTATGTCTAACAATTATTGTTAATTCATAAAATGACTAATAAGAATATATTGTTAATATATTTTACATTGAATCAAATAAATTAAGACTAAAATATAATAAAATAATATATTTTTTACGTATTTTCATAAAAATATAGTTACAAAACTTAGAATGCTAAAAATATTAAGTTGTATTTATAAAATCTTAATAATTTTTTCTTATTAATATTAACCAGTATATGTCAATATATTTTTAGTAATCAAAATATCCTACATATAATTTTTTAGAAAAATTATATATAATAATTTAAATAAATTATTTTTATATAAATTATTAAAATATTATAATTCATAATTAGTAGTTTAATAATGAAATTTTAAGAAGAATAATAAAGTAAAGATATTTTTGACTTTTTTATTATAACTGTAGAAGTTCAAAAAAATCTTTAAATAAAAACTGATAGAAACTGTAGTTAGTTGGAGTTATATCCATTAACAGCTATTATTTTGTGTGGTTTATTAAACACCTTTTTTTAACTATTAAAAAAAATCTATATCCACCACATCTAATAGTTATAGCAAATACTCATTTATGTTTAGTGTAGAGAAATAAAATCTCTTACCTGATAATAATTCTATAATGCTAACCATCGAAATGGAAATGGGAAGAGGTTAAAATGCTTATAATTGTCATTGCGTGTTCTTAGAAGAAAATGATTACTTTGTTGTGAAGTTTAGTAGCGTGTATTGGATTAGAATAATTGAAAATTTTTATGAACTTTAAAAATTAAGGGATATTCAATAATCATTTTAAAAAATATTTAAAAGTTAAGAGGTACTCAATAAAAACTTTTAAAAGCTTTAAAAAAGTTTATAAAAATCATAGGATATTTAATAAAAAACTTTAAAAAAAGTCTATAAAAATTTGAGTGTATTCGATTGTAATTTTTATAAAGTCTATAAAAATTTTTTGGTATTCAAAAAGTTATTGACTTTTAAAATTAATAGACTTTTATAGACTTTTGGTGATGTTTTATGATAAAACATTAAACAATTATCTTTCACATTTTTTAAAGATTTCTCAAAACTTTTGTAGATTTTGAAAATAAAATCTTTATAAATTTTATAAACTCCATAAAAATCATTAAAAATCTATAAATTTTATAAAAGTCATTCACTTAAAAAAATTTATAAAAATATTAATTGAATACACTCCTTATCTTTTTAGCTTAGAGATTGTGATGAGATTGGAATTCCATTTTTATAGAAATTTTCTTCAATAGGATAGAGAATTTTCACTCCTTTTTCTTCTATAAAGTGAGATAAATAATTTATTTTGGTTTTATGAAGATCTTATTCGAAATTTTTATGAATACTCTAAAAAAAATGTAAATTTTATATATTTATAAATTTATTAGAGATATATATAATATTATATAATTTTTTGTGTATATTTTTTTATTTATACGTCAATGTAGATTATTTGAACTTGATATGACTAATTATTTTAAAAATATTTTAAAAAAAGAGAGGGATTCCCCATGGGGGTCAATGATCTTTATAGAGGCAATGATAGACAAAAATATCTCTCATTAGAAAGTGCAAAAGGAGATAGGAGATACACAGAAATATCCCTCACTATAAAGTGCAAGAGGAGATAAAGGATGACTTTTTGCTCTTATTTTTCTTTGTTGTCATTTTATTATTTTTTAGAATTGATTTGGATTGATTACTTGAATCAATAAGATCAAAAATCAACTATCATTTTGATTCAATAAAAAACTAAATTAAATTAGTTCATAGAATGGTGCGACTTAGATTTATGTTGTTTGATTTATGTTTCACAAATCTCACAATCAACTTTAATTAACATAAACAAGAAACCAACAATTTGGTTTACTATTACTTATCGATTTCAATGTTAATTTTCTTTTAAGGTTCATATATTGATGAATTATGAGTCTCATAAGGAATATATCAATATAAAAAAGTGAAGGCTCATATATTTTTGTTAGGCACACTTTGTTTCATCACTTTGGCTAGCACTAAAGGGTCATAAGTCACATAAGAATGGTCAACTAGGGGCTTCTCATTGGAAAAAAGTTGTTCGGTTAGAATATCTCAGTTTACCTCTGTTTCTTTTAAAATCATCCAACTAACACATTTAAGGAGTTGAAATAATATAAAACAAGCACTTGCAACGTTGACACAACTACCTATAAATTCCACACACTACTAACATAAAATGTTAATTAGCTTTTACCAACAACCACTATCTCAACCTTTAAGGTTGAGGTGGAATCCAATACCTAATCACAAGACCCATTAAAGTCTAATGAAAGCCAATTAAATAGAGGCCTAGTGAAATAATCTCAATAGTAATCCTAATAACACTCATGTATAAATAGCCTAACATTAACAATTAAGGTACTTTTTTTTTTTTTTACATTATCTCATCTTATTCTTTATTGTAAACTTAGAGCTTAAGATACTCTATCAAAACCTTTACCTTATAAGTTTTGCATTGATTTAAGTATCGAAATGTCCTCGTTAACCATCCACCCGCACTGCCCTTTATCTCTTTTTGTATTATATGACCCATAAGACGTTTAGACATCTTACTTGAAAGACATGTAATATTCATTGTAAAAAGCACAGTGAAACATCTAGATAGGTGAGAACCTTGCGACTATGATGTTATAAATGGGCATTGAGAGTTTGGAAGCATACAGACAACATAGTAGTGAAGTCTAAAGAATATTAGAGTCATCATCTAATGTGACTAAGATTAATCGGATAATTTTATGTAGAATATCCAACTCTATTACCCCTTAAAGCATAGGGTTAAATGAAGATTTGTCTATTATTGTCAAAGTTAAATTACCATTTTAAAGATTATGAGCCAAAAATCTCGCCATGATTCATGAGATTGATACTATAATTTCTTACTTTTTATGTAATAATCTCTTCACTATAAAGGGGGCCTCATTAGTCTAAATGCCTGATCATCTTCTTCTTATATAGCCTATATACTTCTAACATACAATTTGATTCTCTGCCTTTTCTCACAAATCATTAGGGATTGAACTTATGATTTTAAAATCTTAGAGATATACACATAATCAATTAGACTACCCAAGAAGTGTAGATAAATTCTTTTTAATATGTTAAGCTATTAATTAGTTGATTCTACTATGATAGAACATGACTGTTGAAAGTGAGATAAGTATAAGTTGGCTTTCTAAAAGTAATGAAAAAGTAATCGAAATAAGATATGAAGACTTAGGATCAAGGTTCTTAAACTCTTATATTCAAATAAAATTGGATTGAATCATAAAATCATATAGAATTGAATCATAAAATTATAAAATTTTATCAACTACTAAAAATAGCCTTCAATAATAAATAGATCAGCTTTTTATCATATTATTAAATAAAGTTTTTAATTAATATCCAATTTATAATTATAAATCAAATATAATATTAAAGTTAAAAATTCAATATTTAAAATTATGTTGTAATTTTCTATTCAAATTAGTATACACTTATATTTATGTATTTGATAGAGTACTTCCAGGTGGTAGTATGCAAGGCTATGGGCAAATAAATAAAAAAAAATATTGGAAAACTATGAATTTCACATTTATAATAAATTCATACGAGTTTATTCATGAGTCTATCAATTTTATTCTATTAGCTTGTAATTTTATTTTAATTTTATGGAATAATAATGTCATAGACATGTTAACTCATTTTGTTCATGTTAAGTCACGTGAATTAACTTATTAATTTAATACTCAATGAAGATCATCGATATTTTTACTTTAGTTCGGTCGACTTTTAGCAAGTTTTGATATGAAAGCATAATGAAGAAAAATGATAAGAAGAATGATGAGTTTGATATGATGTGATGTTTTGTTCTAAACGAAGTAGTTATCCTAGCTAGCAAAATTGTTATACTCTAAAACCTTATTGTATTAGGGAAGGTACTTCAGCCTTCTAATGTATCTTAAAAAGCTAAACAAAGTTAATGGTGATTGACAAATTGTCCAAGCATTTAGAGATTAAACTACCAAAATGAAGAGTTACTTCTAGGCATAGTTTATGTTTTAAGGGACTGTAATAAAGAAATTACTGGGATGAAAAATAAAATTTTTAAGATGAACTGAGTTCATCGTGTAAGATAGTAAATTAACTAATGTGAAAAATCAATTTATATAATTTTCTATTTTATTGATGAAATTTCAATATGATGTGATATTTTGGTGTAACCAAAGTGGTCATTCAACAAGTAAAATTACTAGATTCTAGGATCCTATTTTACTAAAAAAGCAACTTGAGCTAAGGAATGACAACAGATAGGATGAGGACAATAGCTATCCTTTGTCCCTCGTAAAGCCTATCAAATGGGAGAATTTTTTTCTATTCTAGCCTTTACGAGTGAAAAATCTTCGCGATGCAATTGTTTTTCTTTATTTTCAAAATTTTTAGAAATAATTATATTAAATTATAAAATAAAAATATTTTATACTACATATATATATATATATATTTATATACACATAATAAACATAAAAAAATATATAATAAATATAAAATTTTAAAATAAATTTAATTTTTTGAGTTTCTATAAGAATCAATTTCAAGAATCTTATGAGATGGAGTGTAATCTCCACCCTTGTCTCATAGGAGAAAGAGGATGGAGATTTTCAATCCTATCGAGACAATCTCTATGCAAGGGTTGAAATCTATGCCTCATTGTTATTCTTATACATATATAATATATTCATATACACATAATAATTATAATAAATATAAAGTTTTAAAATAAATTTAATTTTTCGAGTTCTATAAGAATCAATTTCGAGAATCCTATGAGGTGGGATGTAATTTCGGCCCTCGCCTCGTAGGAGAAAAATGACTGAGATTTTTGGTCCTATCGAGGTAATCTCCATGCAAGGGGTGAAATTTCTGCCTCATTTCTATTCCTATTTGAGTTTTCAATAGTGTTTGAAAAGCAAGATAATATTCATGGTGGTTAATAAATCATCCAAGCATTTGGAGGTCAAGTTGCCAATTAGAGCGGAAGTTGATACTTGCATGTCTAGTTTGAATTTTAAGATTGCCAGTTGAGTATTAGGTCTAACAAATTTTGACTCGACCTAATTAAATGATATGACACAATATGTAGGTAAACGAGTTTTGATTTGACATAATAGGTTAGAGTTACAAGCGGATCAACTCATTTATGACAAGGTAAAAAAACAAATTTAAATGGGTTTGCCCACATAATTTGCAATAGACACGATTAAACACGACTATATAATTGAGTTAATGAGTTAACGTATAATATACGACACAAATATACATGTTTAAACATTATTTAGATAAATATGTTTATATATAAAAATATCTTTGAATTTAGTGTTATATTTTTTTTGTATTTTTAATATTTAATCTTTATTTTCACAATATATAAATATTTGTTAGTTAAAAATTAAAAATTTTAATTTTTTATATCTTTTTAGGTTAAAGTGCCTTTTTCATATCATACATTTTAATAGCATGATTAATGAAATGAGTTATATGAGTTTTGTTATGTAACTTGTTTCATAAACATGTTCGGGTTGAGAATTTTGATACGATCAATTAAACGGATCGTATTCGGGTTAAACATTTTTGTATTGTATACGTATCTCAACACGACATGATTAGATATAATACGACACTAATTATCACCCTAACTATTTAGGATAGTTTATATAATTTTATTATTTTATCAATAATATTTCATAATTATATATTCAAAATGTATTATATAGTTCTTTCTTATTACATGATTCATTGTCTATGTAACGAACCTAGTTTACTTAAAACTTTCTTGATAAAATAGCTTTTAGGAAGCAGTTCCTTTAAAAGATATGAAAAACAAATCTCCCAACATAGTTTCAATCTTTAAAAAGGTCAAACCTTAATTGGCTTGTCTATGATTGTGATTTGGCTTGAAACATAAAACCATCAATTGGTTTGGTTTCAAGTTAAGGTTCTGATTCATTTTCATTTCAAACTAGAGTTTGGCAATGATAATCACAACTAGGGGTGATCAATCTCGGTTCTAGATCAATTATTTGAAATTATTTGAAATTAGATCAAAAATTGGTTATTTGAAACATAAAGGAATCAGTATAGAACCAAAATAAAAAATATCCGATATGAATTAAACCTATTTTTGGTTTGGTCTAGTTCAGTTATTCAGATATTTTGAATATTTTTTTCTTAAAATATTACATTTGTAAAAAAAATAGAGTGAATATATATATATATATATATATATATATATATGTATTAAAAAATTAAATGTATAAAAAATAAAATTTCGACATATATATGCATATATACACAAATATTTAAAAATTAAATACATATGTAATTAAAAAAAATACATATATGCATATGTATTTAAAAACTAAAATTACAAAAAAAAATAGTTTATATATACACACACATCAGTTCTAAATAACAGTTTGGATCGGTCCCATTCAGTTTGGTTCAATTATTAGATCGAATAAAAATTAATAACTGGTATTCATCCCAAATTATTATTACAATTCAAATCAATTTAGTTATTTTTTGTTTCTTTTTAATTTCAGTTATTTTTCAATTCACTTAATTAATCTGGTTCTATGTATCTATAATCCGTGTTCACCTTTAACCACGACCCACAAGATATGACAAAAGGCAAAGGACGTGGACAAATTATATCATAGATCCTTGTTCATAATGTTTTGTAATATGTTTTGTGATTCAAAAATCCAAAAGAGGTGTGTGGTGGCAAATTCTTCTCTAATTACCGTTTTGTTTCTTTTTTTTAACAAACTTCTTTTTTTAACTTTAAATATTACTACTTTGTTTAATTTTTTTTAACAAACGTCCTTTTTTTACTTGAAATATATATATATTTATATTTGTATACATCCTTTTTTTATTTTTAATTTCATTGATATTATTATTATTATTATTATTATTATTATTATTTTTATTATTATTATTATATGTTAAAAAATAGACTTATTTTTCACAAAAAAAATAGTATAAGCC
Source organism: Omphalea diandra (assembly GCA_949677035.1). Taxonomy (NCBI): domain Eukaryota; kingdom Viridiplantae; phylum Streptophyta; class Magnoliopsida; order Malpighiales; family Euphorbiaceae; genus Omphalea; species Omphalea diandra. Next base: position 35,077 of record CATIWR010345601.1, read on the forward strand.
GTAGATTTATCAATTTTAATATTACAAAAGAAATTAAAAATATCAAAATATTTAATTATAAAAAATAAACATATAATTTACAAAAAACAAGCTTATAATTTATAAAAAAAATAAACGTATATTTCATTGATAATAAATCTAAATTTATACCAGAATAAGTCTACCGTTTATAAAAAATGAATTTGCAGTTAATAAAAAAATGAACTTACAATTTATACAAAATAAACTTATAATTTACTGATAATGAATCTATAATTATTACAAAAATAAATTTATAATTTATACAAAATGAATATATAATTTATAAAAAATAAATATACAATTTATACTAAATGAACCTATAATTTATAAAAATAAATATAAAAAATAAACCTATAATTTATAAAAAAAATAATCTTATATAATTCTCTAAAAAATAGAAAAAAAAAAAAAAAAAGATACCTATGTTTTTTAGCCGTGCGATAAACTTCCAGCCCATGTTACAAGGATTCATCCCAAAGGCTGTGATACTTTATTCGCCAAGCTGCGAAAGAGGGAGGCGGACGCCAAATAACCCTATTTCCTTCAAAATTGCCCAATCCTTTCCGCTATAGTGTTTTTTTTTTTTTTATCAATGGATTCCGCTATAGTGTCTTTTTTTTTTTTTTTTTTAATCAATTGATTCCGCTATAGTTAGTGCATGAGAAAACCGAGCCATTTTCGTTCCGTGCAGATGCAGGAGAAAACAGATCTTCCACTTTCACAGACAGCTCCCGCAGCTCCAAAACAAACACCCATCGCAATCAGTTCAGCAATCAGTCCCACTCTCTTCTGATCTTCTCATAAGTTGGGGAAAAGCCAAACCCAAGAGCAAACACCCATCCGTAATCAGTTCAGCAATCAATCCCAATCTGTTATGATCTTCTCATAAAGTGGGGGAAAGCCAAATCCAAGAGCAACTGCTTCAACGAAATTCAAGTATTATTATTATAGCAATCAGGTACTTGTTCTTAGCTCTTACCCCATATTTTTGATGTTCGAATTGGGGCAAATATAATTCAACACGGAACAATGTGAATTTAGCTTTTACTTTTTGAAAATATTGAGATCAATTAGGGTTATGTTTGCTTGTCCTGTGAATCGTTGTTTAAATTAGAAGTTCTGGTTGGATATATTGTGGCGCCGAATTTGAAGATATGAAGGGACGGTCGCACCGTTTCCAGAGTCATGACCTGCACGAGGACTGGGTAGATGGCTCCTGGACGGTGGATTGCGTGTGCGGTGTCAATTTCGATGATGGAGAGGAGATGGTCAATTGTGACGAATGTGGTGTCTGGGTACACACTCGCTGCTCGCGCTATGTCAAGGGAGATGAGTTATTTACTTGTGACAAGTGCAAGGGCAAGAACAATAAGGATGATAGTGAGGAAACGGAGGTTGCTCAGTTGCTTGTTGAATTGCCTACCAAAACTATCCGCCTAGAGAGTAGTTATGTGGCTAATAGGCCCCCTTGCCGGCCTTTCAGGCTCTGGACTGATATACCTATGGAGGAGAGAGTGCATGTGCAGGGCATTCCAGGTGGTGATCCTTCTTTGTTTTCTGGGTTGTCATCTGTTTTTAGGCCAGAGTTGTGGAAGTGCACCGGGTATGTGCCTAAGAAGTTCAATTTTCAGTATAGGGAGTTCCCATGCTGGGATGAGAAGGAGAGTGGTGATTGTAAATATGAGGCAGAGAATGAGAATACTGTTGATAAAGGTGCAGGTGTTTTGTTTTCATTGGCCAAGGAGAGTGTGTTGGCAACCCCTGCAGCCGCTTTAGTTGGCATGAGGGGGAGAGGTGAGGAGGGCAGTTTTGACAGGAAACACTACTCGAAACCGAGGAAGAATTGGGTAAATGAGGACAGTGAGGTTAGGCATTCGCAGAGCGTGGTTAAAAAGGAGAGAAGCTTACTTCGGCCAGTTGTGATACACTCTAGTAAAAGAAAGAAAGAAGATCTGGGAGCATGCAAAGAGATAAGTGGAAAGAAGAAAGCCAGAGCTGCGTACAAGGAGGTGGATGTGAATAAGAGAATGCCACATGTCTCTAGAACAGGTGATTTGATGCGTAATGCAATGCCTTTTGTTCAGATATTTATGTTCCTGTGCAAAATATTGTTTGAGCATGGTAATTTATATGAATAGCATGAATGTTTAAGGGTGGTCACATGTTGTAGAGCTAGACATGCACTTGTTGACTCCAATTCTCTTTTTTTGTTCTTATTCTTATCACTAGCATTTACATCCACCAGTGATGCAAAACCATTGGAATTTTATGAAGACAGAGGTCTGAAGTCTGTCAAGAATGCTAGCCTGAGTGCTAAGAACAAGAATCTCAGGGACTCAATTATCCAGGAACATGGTATGGAACACTATATTTCTGTGGGTAATGGTGATGAGAAGTCCAAGAGCAGTGCAACAATAATTGAGCACTCCTCAGAAGCTTTATCAGCTGACATTGCTAGACATAATTTTCCAACTGTAGTTGGATTGAATGAAGGGAAAGCTAGCCATGAAGGTCCAGAAGCGGTTGAGAGCTCTTCAAAATTCAGTGATGTAGCTACATCAGTACCTGAGCAAAATGATATTGGTAGAGTCCCTGCAGAACAAGAGGTATGCTTTTCCATGTTCATATTCACCAATTGCAGGTTGAAATGTGTTACTTTTTCTTTCACCAGTGATAATGCTGTCTCCTGTCTCCATATGATTCACGTTAATTGCCCTTTAAGCTGGATTTGTGTTACACATCATTCAATGCCTTTTTAGTTGAAATGCTAGTCCACCTTTATCTCTTAATTGATAGGGCCAGAAGCCACACATCTAATGGGACTCATCCAGGCATGTCAACTGATGTGATGCTCCTGTTCAAAATTTTAGGTGTCTGCTTAGATTTAGAAACCAATATTTGACAATGGAAACAATTTTAAAGGGGAGGTACTGCTTGCCCCTTTGCAAGTTCTTGCAAACTTCATGTAAGTTTCAGTTTGTTTTAACAGCAATGTCCTGTTAATTTCTCATGAAAGCTTTTGGTAGTCTTCACAAAATTTCTCATTTGCAATTAAGTAGATATTCATTGTATAGACATGCTTTGACAGAAATGGTTAAAAACTGAAGATACTTCATGTACTCAATGCACAGAATCTTTGTGAGCATTTGGATATAGACGTGTTAAATTGCCAATGTACTGTGCCACCAGCAATTCCATTATTAAGAGCATTACTTTAACAACCATTTAGGACTGGAAGATCACAACAATGAATCTCATTGTTCTTCAATAGCTTTTATATATTGGAATTAAACACATAGGGTGAGGAGAAGGCCAAGCAATCACTCGTAAAGAGGGATGCCATTAAACAGCTTATCCAATTGTCGACTACATGATATTAAGAGATGTGCTGTAGATGTTTCACATGCATTCACAATCATTTATGTTATTTGTGTTTACAAATTTGTTGACCACTGGTATGCAATAGTGCTTTGGAAAGATAATGGGAATCACATTGTCAACAAAAAATGCAGCACTTCTTGAAAGAGACACCATTTACATCCCTCCAAAAGGCTTTTGACTATCTTTACATGTTGCAATGTGTAGCAATATGAAACATTAAAAAATTGTACAACATGAATATATATGGTTACTTCACCTATGGTTTTAGATATGATGGTAATTAGTTATCTTTGTTTCTAATGTCAATGATCTCCAATGTGGATTACTTGTTCTGAGAAACAAGTTGGATGTCAGACAAGCCAAGTTAAATTGGAAAGGACTCTGGCTGAATTGACAAGTTCTTCTGATTAACCATAAAACTGACTAAGACTGCAAAACTAAAGGCATGGATATTTATCACAAGTAATTGCAATGTAGTTCTTGTTATTAGTAATGTAGAATTCTTTGATGTTGAAAGAGAAATGCTGATATGTAGGAATGTAACATAACCTCCTTTTGACAAGTGAGGTCTGATGATAACAATGTGCAGCTGGTAGCCTACGGTGCTGCTTGATGGGCACACTGACCTTCAATATGCATCAGTACTTATATTTTCATGTTTGTTCTTTAATTAGTCTTTGATCCATAAAGGTTAATAGTGCCAAGGTGTATTGGTGATGCAAGACTGCAGTTGCTTTCTTGGTTTAATTATATGTTCATGTCGTCTATGAATTTATACTTAATCCATTTTGTTGGAATGACTTACCTCTTCTTTCTGTAGGGAGATAACATGCCAAATGGTAATGTAGATGGTAGCATAGAAGGTTCTGCTGGAAGTGATGGTAAGCTTCCAACTGATGAGCTGGCTACGACTGTTCCAGAAGTTAAGGACAATGAGATTAATGGTGATCATGACAAGTTTTTGGGTCCTGCGCAGCCTAATGTTAAAGTAGATATGGAGGATGACAATTCTAGGGTTGTCTTGAGTGTTCAATCTTCTGTTGGTGATGTGAAAGATGTAGGGGTTTCTTATGGTAACATTAATGAAAATTCTAAACTGAATAATGCAGTTTTGAGTGTTTCACCATCTGATGACCAGAAGGCTCAAGAGATAGAGAGAACTTCAGAAGCTGTCAGTGATTGTCGTGCAGATAAAAACAATGAATTGACTAGTGATCCTTTTCAGATTAAACAAGAATTAGGGGGGTCTGAGGGTATATTCCCATTGCAAAAATGCCCTTCTGAACCTAAACTTGGTTCATCGGTTATTGAAGAACTGTCAAAATCTGGTGGAACCGTCTTAAAGTCTTCGGCATTACCTAGTCAGAATAAAATTGTTGTGTGTGTTGGAAAATTGTCTTCCATTTCATCCACTGTTGTGATCTCCAAATCATCCGTTTATGGCAATTTTAAGTCTGCATATAATATGGATTGTAATCATAATGAGAAGCAGCAAGTAATGTCTGAGTGCATTTTAAATATGAAGAAAGATCATGCTGCAAGTGATATAGGCACAATGAAAGATGAAGACAGTCAAGAAATGTCAAGCAGAACAGTAAAAGAGCGTCTGAAATCATCAGTGAATTCTGCTTCTAAAGCATCAAACTCAAGCAAGATTTCACATACATCTGTTCCTAAAAAAAGTGTTTCAGATTCAAACGATTCTGCTCATTATTCATCTAATAAATCATCCTCAGTGCAGAATTTGTGCGAGACTACTGGATTGCTACAAAATGAATGTGGTTCACAAATTCATAATAAGTCATTGACTTCAGGTTTACCTCTAAGGGGTGAAAAGTTTAATCAGTTTAATAGCCAATCATCATCCAAGGCAAATCATGCATCATCTATGAATCTGCCTCCATCTGCTAATTCTTCTTCAACTCTAAGTGATGAAGAGGTGCAAACAGGATTTCAATTCTTTTTATTAGCATTGATTTCGTGTTCATTTTCTTTTCAGTTGGTTCTTGTGAAACTCTCTTATCTATTTATTTATGTATTTTTATTTGGCAGCTTGCTTTGCTTTTGCATCAAGAACTCAATAGTTCTCCAAGAGTTCCTCGTGTTCCGCGTGTTCGTCATACAGGCCCCTTACCCCAGTTAGCTTCTCCAACTGCAACAAGCATGCTAATAAAACGTACATCTAGTTCTGGAGGAAGGGATCATATTTTTGTAAGATGAAATTGTTTATACACTTCCACAATTATCTCAGTCATGTCCCTTTGAGTATAGTCTTTGTCAATCTAGGCGTAGGTCAACTGATAGCTGAAATTTAAATTTGCCTAGCAAGTGCACTAGTTATCAAGTAGTAAAAAAATATCATTTCCACGAGAATTTAACAAAATAAGTACTAAAATTATAATTAACCTATGATTATTGGGACAACTAAATTTGAGAAAATAATTAAATATAAAAATTTAAAATGAATGAACTACGAAAATTTAAAAACTAAAAATAGATAAAAAGGAAAACAACAATTAATTAAAGTTGCAACAATCAAATTTTAAAGAGCTAATACTATTGGAAAACTTAACCACTCTAATGGATTTCAATTAATTAAATTTAATTAAGATAATTTATTATTTTAATAAACTAAGATTTTTTCTAAAATTGTTTAATATTCTCTCCTGAGATATATTAATCCTATTCCTATCAATTAACCTTGAGATTCTTCTATAGAGTTTTTAAGATAAAAAAACACATCAAGTTTCATGAAAAATCTGTAAAATCAGATGAATCATGTATACATATTCCTATATAACATTCAATTCACACTGTGAATTATTTGATTAATTATGCAAAATCTTTTCTCAATTCATTCACATAAAATAAATTAATCAAGAGGTGGTCAAACCCTAAATAGCATTAGACATAATAATTCATGGATAATATGAAAATAAAAATATCTTGATTAAATAAAATAAAAATTGATTTATTATTATGATAAAACTTTTTATAGCCTTAACTACAAGAAAAATCAACTAATGAATAAGAAAAGAAAACTAAGAAGAAAAAGAAGAAATAAACTCATGAGTTTAGAGAAGATTGTCTTCAATTGAGGTAGGTTGCATTTTTCTTTTACTCTCTACGTTTTTCTTCTTTCTTTTATACATTAAAAAAGACTCCTATTTATAGCATTACAATTTCTCTAAAAAATCTTTAAAAAATCTCTAGTGGAATTGGTTTTGGATAATATCAAAAAAAAGATTTAAATCTAGGGTAATTTCTTAATTCAAATCTCCCGAATAAGAGAGGATCTATCATAGAAATCAATCTGAATAGTAGCTCTTTGTTTTTCAAATTCGTCAATTTCGGATTGGTAAGCCGCGTTCACGCCCTATCTTAGCAAGTCGTTTGCCGCAAACGATCATTCTTCTCTTTTTGACTTAAAATTGAAGAATCTTGCAAATTAATGTCTAAACTCTCTTTTTCAATCTTAAGGCACTTGAAATATTAAATTTAAATTTCTTGAATGTAAAATTCAATTAAAATTGAAAATTAAGCACACAATTTGATAAAATCATGACAATTAAAATATATATTTTTATGCCTTATCATTAACTATGGTCCTTAAAATCTTGTCTTGTAATTGATAAAATTTTGCAGGTTTCTAGAAGAAAAAATAAGGATGGATCTTCTTGCTCTCTTGAGCCTGATGATGAGGCTAAAAAGACCGACAGAATACCATCATCTCCTGATCGGAGGAGACAAGATGCAGGATATACGGCGGACGATTCATCTATAAGAGAGGATAATGGATCTCCAACAGCAGTACATTCTGTTAAGAAAAACATCCCTCCTGCTTCTACCTCAACTGTGAACAGTGGCCCATCTTCCTCGAATGAGATTAACGATCATCATTTGTCTTCCCTACGTAATTCATCAAGAAATATGTCTGATGAGGAGACAGGCACTGCTCAGGGTCCTGTTCATCACACTCTACCAGGTAGGTAACTCTCAAGGAATTAGAATCAAGTGTCTATGTATGTTTTTCCCCTCTAAAGCATCACTCTTATATTATGGGTAGTCTAATATTTGAATGATAATATATGTTCGTATTTGTTCAAGTATAGGCTTGATCAATGAGATTATGAGCAAAGGCAAGCGCATGACTTATGAGGAACTATGCAATGCTGTCTTGCCGGTATGCTTCTATTGGAATTTAGTGCTTGTTATTTGTTGAATGATGTAATGCTGTGTCCTTCACTTCTATTATTTCCATTTGCAGCACTGGCATAACTTGAGGAAACATAATGGAGAACGTTATGCATATTCAAGTCATTCTCAAGCTGTTCTTGACTGTCTTAGGAACCGACATGAGTGGGCTCGATTGGTGGATCGTGGTCCCAAGGTATGGCTATAAATTGTTCAACAATTTGTTCCATACGCACTTACACTTTTTTATTTGTCAAGTTGCAAATACTAGTTGGAAACTCCAAATTAAGAATTGAAGTGTGTTATTAACCCATGCTAATAGCTTCTTTTATTGCTTTGCAAAATGAACTTGTCTTAATATTATTTCATTGTCACATGAGTTGCATGGGAATATTTAGGGAAGTATTGTTGTCGTATCTATGTGTGTAGGGTGATTCTTGCTGTTGAGATTATCAATAAAAATGATAAATACACCCAAACCTATTGATTGATCATTCTGTTTCAGACAAATTCAAGTAGGAAAAGGCGTAAGCTTGATGCAGAGGAATCAGAAGGTAATGAATATGGCAAAGGAAGAACTGCGAAGGAAGGTGAAGTTAAAAGCTTTGAGTCCCAAAGAGAAGAGTTTCCCAAGGGCAAGCGGAAAGCAAGGAAACGAAGGCGTCTGGCGCTTCAAGGAAGAGGAGTAAAAGAAATTCGGAAGAGGCGGAAGGTGGATATGCTCACTGATGATGATAGTGGGCTATTTTCTAATTCGAGTGAGGAGAGTTTGTTCAGTGAAGATGAGATTCGGGGTGGTGGAGCTGGTCCAATTGGAAGTGATGCCTCAGCTAGCTCAGATGAGACAGGGACAACATAATATTTTATGTTGACTCTTGGTTTTTAGTTGATATTCTGGAGTTCAGGAGGCAGCTTCTTCATTTTGTGCTGAGGTAGTTTCACCCGTTGATTGCTACTACCATTACTTTTCAGAACTCATGAAATTTTATCATGCACTGTATCTGCCATAAGAGTCATTGTAGATTTTGAATGAGTGCACTCTTATAATCAGTTCATACTATCATTCACCTTCTGTCCTGAAGGTCGCTGTTGGAGAGAATAGACTTGACTGGGAGTTACCAGATGATGGAGGCTGGATGTAAGTCTGATACACACGTAATTTTTGTAACCTTATAGAGTGGCCTTTTTGTGTAGAGATATTGTCATAACCCAAGTGGGTTCTGAAAAAAATTTATAAAAGCAGCAAGGAATTTCTTGTTTTTGCTGGAAGACCATTGGATATCTTGTTGCAATAACTCATTAATGCCATCCTTTGCTTGATGTGTTTGGTTGGGAATCTGTGCAGGATCTATGAAGTCCAGCGTTTGAGAAGTTAAAAAGGGGGGAGGGGGAGGGGGGGAGGAAAACTAATTTTTATGCAGACTTAAATTTACGACGTAGAATGGTGAATCAACAGATATATATATATATATACAAAAAATTTTATTATGGATTGAATTCACCATGTAAGATGATGAATCCGTTAATTTAAAAAGTTTTTACAAGAATTTTTATGTAGACTTAATTTACGATGCAGAATGGTGTGTGTGTGTATATATATATATATATATACCTAGGGTGGCGAATCAGTTAATTAAAAAAAGTTTTTGCATAGTTTTCCTATTTATTGGTGATATTTGGTATTTTTCATAATTTCAGACTTCACATGTATTTTGTAAATTTTTTTTTCTAAAATTCCGAATGTGGGCTAAAAATCTGAAAAGCTAATAGCAACAAAACAATGAAAAAGAAATACTGCATACATCATGGTCCGACCAAATATCAAGGCCAGCAAGAGAGCAAACCAACCAATGATAATCAAGTACGAGGAAAATGGCGTAAGTAAGCAAAATTTGCTCTTTGGAAAACATGCTGTAGAAGAACAATGTCAATCTTTTGCATCAAGACCTTAATCTTCCGAACAATAGGATTGGTGCTCTAAAAATCACGAATCAATTCAACCGTAGCTAAACTATCAACTTAATATTCCAGGCGAGCGCGAGTCTTTTTAAAATGCCTAAAACCTTCCTTTTATAATAAAGCACGATCCAATATTAAACGCAAACTCATCAACCCAATGCTTCAAAAGGTTACGAATCAAGTCACCAGCAGAAAGAGTCATAGCCCTTAAGGGTACCATTAATATTAATTTTGTATCTGTTAACTGGAAAAGGGTCCATCAGTTTTAATTGTGTAAATTTTTTTAACATAATAAAAAATATGTAACAATTTTTAAGATTAGAATTATATATATATATATATATATATATATAATTTAACATATTATGTTTTATCATGATATGTAACTATATTTGATTGATTATAGTAGTAACTTGGTGATTAGCTCAAGTATTGCACGTGCTTTGATTTTTAATTATAATTTTAATATAAAATTCTTATTGTGTTAAAAATTATGTATTAATTTATTTAACATAATATATATTAATTTTTATTATTTTAAAAATAAATTTGTAAATTCATTTGGTATAAATTATAAGTTTATTTTTATAAATTGTATATTTATTTTGATATAAATTGTAAATTTATTAACAGTAAACTGTATATTCAATTTTTATAAATTATAAGTTCATTTAGTATAAATTGTAGATTTATTTTCAATAAACTGTAAATTTTTTTTTTTATAAATTGTAGGTTCATTTTGGTATAAACTGTAAATTTTATTATCAGTAAACTATAAATTTATTTTTTGTAAATCATAAATTTATTTTTTGTAAACTTTATGTTTATTTTTAAAATTATAAATTAATTTTTTATAGTTAAATATTTTAATATTTTCAATTTTTTTACAATATTAAAATTGATAAATCTCCAATTTATATCATTTTTTTGTGAAAAAATAAGTCTATTTTTTCTGCACATGTAAAATAATAATAATGTCAATATACTTAAAATAAAAAAATATATAAAAACATAAATAGATATATTTTGAATAAAAACATTTATTAAAAAAATAAACAAAGTAGCAATAATTAGAAGCAAAAAAAATTATTAAAAATAATAATTATAAAAGAATTTGTCGCGACATTTACTTTAGACTTCGTAAAGTATTGTGTACAGCGATTTATAATATAATTTATCGAAGTAGTAAAAATGTGTTTGAGTCGGAAATTCCAACAAGTAACACGTGAAGAGGATCGATTTGAGTTTAAGTTTTCATTTTACGTATAAGAAAAAGCCAAGCAATTTTATATCATCAGCCCTAAGCAGGAAGAATTGAGGCATGAACAGGAAGGGAGGAGGATATGAATGAATGAGCCCATCTTGGAGGAAGATCGGAAGAAGGAAAAATAATAATAATAACAATAGAAAAAGAAATGGGTGGTACAAGGGTATAATGGTTATATTATTTTCGGGACTCCGTGTTGGAGGAGGTGGGTATATTAATCACAACAACTACAACAATAAACCGGTCCGTGGCGACTCCGGGTTAAGAAAAGAGCACTACGAGGTCATTCAACATCATTCAGACCCTTAAATCTAGGGTTCTCTCCAATTTACCTACCTCTCCCTCCTCGATCTGCTTTGCTTATTCAAATCTGTTGAAATTATTGATTGATTTATTGCTTGCTGCAGATGACGGTCGCTGATTCTGGTTGTACGATGGAGAATGGAGGGACTAGTTGCTTGCCTTGCACGCCTGACCAGGAGAAACGGATCGTCAAGGAATTGATGGATGAAGCTGACCTTCATTTAAAAGAAGGCAATTTGTACTACCTCGTTTCTTCCAGGTTTTATTCTCTTCTCTTTTTCTATCATCTTCTTGATTTCATTCTGATTCTATTCGATTTCCATATGCATGCTATTTTTCTATCAATTTTCAGACTTCCTCTGCATCTTATTCTTCTTTTCGCTTTCAAACTGGTGTCAATCTTTTTTTTTAATATAAAATATTTAATTTTATAGATTTGGGAATTTAGCATTTAGGCGACCTTTGATTTGTTGATTGATCATTACATTCTAACTTTGAATACACGTCATTACTGACTAGCTTTTGTAGATTTTTTGATAAGTTTTAACAATAATATTTTATCGTTTTTGTACAAATCTCACCAGTCATGTGTGCTTGTTTGAGTAAGTACAGCTTCCGTAGAAGCTGATTCTTCTAACAAGTTGTTGAAAGAAATTTAAAAAAAAACATAGTTATTGAAGTTGAGTTTAGCTATGTTTGGGCCTGATGAGTCTGAATAACATGTAACACTTGCATTATGTTGTAGCCTGGCTGTCATAATTCAGTATTCTTTTAAATCCTCAAGAATTGCTGTTGTACTTTGCTGTTTCTTCAGTTGGTTTGTTGCCTGGGAGAGGTATGTTGGACAGAGCAGTGATGGGCGTTCTTCTGATTCTCAAGATATGGATGTTGTTCCCTGGAGTATGGCTGATAGACCTGGTCCAATAAACAACTCTGTTTTGGTTGAAAATGGTGAGGGTGATGATCTAGAGCTTGCTACAGCATTGTTGGAAGGGCCAGACTATGTTTTAGTTCCTCAAAAAGTTTGGGAAAAGCTTGTGGAGTGGTAATGAATCCTCTTATTATGTTGCCCTTGTTTTAGTTTTCTAAAAGTTTGGCGAAAATAATTCCTTAATTTAGGATCATAATAAAACTCCATAGGCAATTAAAATACAGTTAGTACATAATCATGTGTGTTTCACAATTGTACATATATTTTTCTGTTCATATTAATGGTTAAATTCTTCTTCTTGCTGTAATTTAAGTTCTTTCCCCGTTCTCACAATAAGAATTCATAAAATTTAGACCAACATGAACACTTGATATTTTTGGGCTGTTCTTTAACTTTGTCTTTTCTTGTATTTCTATTCTGTTCTGGTCTTTTAGGTACAAGGGAGGACCAGCATTGCCAAGAAAGATGATTTCACAGGGTGTTTCTAACAAGAAGCAGTTTAATGTGGAGGTTTATCTGCTTCGTCTTAAACTGATTGATTCAACAGATGACAGTGAATTCATCATAAGGTTAAGCAGAAAGGTATCTGAGATGCAGCTAATAATTTTATAACAGCAACTTTGATATTGGACGGATTAGATTATGCAATGTGGACTCTTTTATTATGCCAGGCCTGGCCTGCCAGATAAGTAGCTCTAATGATGATGGTGCAGGTTTTAAGGCTAAAATTGCTCACTAATACAACTTGAATTGTAAACTCAATTTTTACTTGCCAGAAGGATGGCAATAATGTAACAGTGTAGTAGTTCTTGAGTTATGTACAGATGCATACTTGAAAAGGCATGGGGGAATTTCAATTCCTGAAGATTGTCATTTTTCAAATTTTTTTGGTTGTAATTTGTTTATTTGTTCCAGGCTTCTCTGCATGAACTTTATGAGAGGGTGTGCACTCTTAGAGGAACAGAAAGAGAAAAGGTTAGCGTTAGTTTTTGTATTTTGTAAATTACTTTTATGTTCTTGCGTTTTGTCCATGACTACAAGCCAAGACAGCATTTATTATAAAAATGTAATCAATGCCAAACAGTTGCTTCATTCCTAACAGTGAAATCCAACAGCATGTAAAAAATGTATAATATCCTAATATGTCCTTAGATCCTATAGGGATAATACTATAGCACTTTTTTTTTTTTTTAAAAAAAAAAGAAAGATCACAATTATCATAAAAGAATTGTTGTATAAATTCTCAGAGTGTATCTGAAATACTAGTCCCAAAATCCACTTTACATTTGTCTCGTTTGATCCACATAAGCTGTTTTTTTATGTGATTGATATTATGTTATTTTCTTGCGTATATGTGATTAGTTTTGAATTATTGCTTTTAAATGTTTAATTGGCTTTAGGGAATATATATATATTGCTTTTAAATGTTTAATTGGCTTTAGGGAATATATATATATATATATATATATTGCTATTACTTGAAAACTTTTCACGGTTTCCTCAGCCCAATATTTATATGTTAATTACAATTATACCCCTTGGTCAAAATTGCGTAGGAAATGCAAAATTTTCTTGCTATTCTAAATGAAAAAAAAAAAAAAAGTTTTTGATTGTGTTTTTTGAAAGAGGAAGGCAGGTAAAGAGATGCAAGAGAAAAATCGAAGGGTTTTTTTTTTTTTTTTTAGAACGCTGCTTAAAAATCACATTCTTTTCCTTCAATTTTAAGTAGTGGGTACAATTGCAATAAATCACTAAAACTTTGGATATAGTTGCCTATTTTAGAAAGTTTGGGTTTATTTAAACATTAGACCTTCTATTTATTGTATTTGGGCTTGTGTTATTGACTTATTTCTTTTGGTATGCTTTGATTTATGATTTTTGTTGTTCTGACTCTGTTTTATGTTAACAGGTCATCATATGGGACTATTTTAATAAGCACAAGAATTTACGGTTGGCTGATTCTAGCCGAACCCTGGAGGAGTCAAACTTGCAGATGGACCAGGAGGTACATATACTACAACCTACAGATGTATATACAGTTTGGAAAGCTGATTTCACCATAATTGCCCGAGAATCATGTTATTGTGTTTTTTATTTTAAATGACAAACCTAGCTTTCTTTTCCCATCATTTGTGCCAATATTGAATTAATTTCCAAAGTTATCTTGTGATTGTGGTGACTTTTATTTTGAACTTCAGTTTCCCTGTAGGCGGTGGCATAATATCACCTGAAGAAATATAACGAAAAAACTGATGAATGCAAAGGGAAGTGCTTTGAAACCAATAAAAATATCATTGTAGTGTAGTTATCTCAAAATAATAGTTCTACCCATTTGTCTAGAATCAAACACAGTGATTTAGAACGTCTAGGTGAATTGATCAATGTACTCTTAGTGATGTGAATTATGAAATATATCTTATCACCGTGCTTCATTTATCAGTGTATTTGATACGTCCTCTTCTGTGCGCAGATTCTTCTGGAGCTGCAAGTTGATGAACCTTATGCTTCACAATCTGGAAAGGACTCAACGGGAAATGAGTTGGCTTTTGTAGCCTTGGAACCTTCAAGGACCTCCTTGTCAATTGCAGGAGGACCAACATTGTCAAAGTCAAATGGTCATTCAAGTACTTATAGCTTAACCTTTAGGCCAGGAAGTGCTTTGAACTCGGGATTCACAGATGTGGATGATGGATTTGGTGCTAATACTGCTGTTAGAAGAGGTGAAAGGGGAGGTTTGGCAGGATTGCAAAATATGGGAAATACTTGCTTTATGAACAGCGCACTTCAGTGCTTGGTTCACACTCCCCTGCTTGTTGAGTATTTCCTGCAAGATTACTCTGATGAGATCAACACAGATAATCCTCTAGGAATGCATGTATGTGGCTACTCTTATTTATCTCATTTAGGTTTTCCTTATGAACTTTGCAGTAACTGTAGCTGTGTTTTCTAAGTACTCAACGTTGAATTGCTAAGTCATTTTGTAGCTGTGTAGGGTGAGCTTGCACTTGCATTTGGTGACTTGTTGAGGAAGCTGTGGTCTTCAGGGCGGACAACAATTGCACCACGTGTATTTAAGGGAAAACTAGCTTTATTTGCTCCTCAATTCAGTGGGTATAATCAACATGATTCTCAAGTTAGTACTTTTTGATTTCCCTATAATTAACTTTTCTGCAATGAATTAGTTGTACAGATACATATGGGGCTGTATGGTGAGCCAAACTTCTTCAGCTCATTTCAATACTTGCTTGAGCTCATTTCTTATCTAAACATGTTTTCAAATTTAATTAGTTTGAGAATTCATCTCTATCTTGGAAGTTATTATTGACATTGTATTTGTTCAATACTTTATAAATATAATTGTAGAATAAAACATGAACTACTTTGGAAATGAAGTATGAAATTATGATATAGCTATTAATGTATATTTATTTCATACAAATGCCAGCCTTAGATATTATACCAAAATTAGATATTCTGTTAGCCTTAGATGTTATACCAAAATTAGATATTCTGTTAGCCAGTTAAGCTTGTCAAAAGGTACAGTTCATTCAGATCAATTTGCAAATCACACTTGACTTTTAAGCTTGAATGATAGTAATATCTAAACAAATCAAACTTGATTTTGTTTCTTTAATCGTTGACTATCCTTTATTTTGAAATTTGAATGGTAAGGAGATGCTTGTTTTTCTTTAGGAACTTCTTGCATTTTTACTGGATGGGCTTCATGAAGATTTGAATCGGGTCAAGCAGAAGCCTTATATTGAAATGAAGGATTGGGGTGGTCGTCCAGATGAGGAGGTTGCAGATGAGTGTTGGAGAAATCACAAGGCTCGAAATGATTCTGTAATTGTGGATGTTTGCCAAGTAAGAAAGTCTTGCCTTTTATTGTTATAGATGTTGTGTGCAATAAAGTTTCATATATTCTGTTAACTAGCACTAAATATGTTGAACAATGATGTCTAGGGACAATATAAGTCGACGCTGGTTTGCCCAATTTGCAACAAAATATCAATCACTTTTGATCCTTTTATGTATTTGTCGCTACCATTACCTTCAACTGTCACTCGTTCAATGACAGTAACAGTATTTTATGGTGATGGAAGTGGTCTTCCAATGCCATACACTGTGTCAGTCCTCAAACATGGTCATTGTAGAGATCTTATTCAGGCACTGGGTACTGCATGCTGTTTGAGAAGTGATGAAAGCCTTCTGCTGGCAGAAGTAAGTAGTTTTTACTTGTTTCTACTTTAATGTCGGTTATTTAATTTATAACGGCTAATTTAGATTTGTTCCTTGACAGGTGTATGATCATAAGATTTATCGTTTATTTGAAAACCCTTATGAATCGTTGACTTCTATAAAGGATGAAGAATATGTTGTGGCCTATCGGCTTTCGCAGAAGGGAACAGGGAAAAAGAAACTCGAAATTGTTCATCAGGAAAAGTAAGTTTTTACTTCCTTGAAATTCTAGGTGCTATAGGGAGATCTGCAAAGTCCATTGCTTTGGCTGTCACTGTCTCTGTCGAAGAATGATTTAGTGCAATAACAGTGATTGTGCATTCTCATGATCTGGCAATCGGTTGGGTGTAACATGGTTATGCATCATTGGTGATGAGTAAATTTATAGTGTTTGACTTATGCGATGTAACTTCTAATACCTGGTTTATGAGTGCAAGACTTTGTTTGATATGGGGAGAGGGAGAGAGAGAGAGAGAGAGAGAGAGAGAGCAAGAGAAACTGCCTTTTCTATGGGGCCATTATCTACTAGATGTCATGCTTTTTTTTTTTAATTTTTTTTTTATCTTTTTCCTTCATTTGTTTGGGTTGAAGTATACAGATCAAAGCTTTTGGATTTTTTAGGTCTGTATCAGACTTTCTGAAGGGTAGTGGAAGGAAAGATTTTGGAGCACCTCTGATTACTTACTTGGAAGAAGACATGCCAAGTGGAGCTGATATTGAGTTGGCAGCTTCTAGACTTCTCTCACCCTTGAGAAGAACGTGTTCATCTAATGTGGCTCATAATGGCAAGGAAAATGGTTTTCTTTCAGAAGCTAATGGGGAACCATCAAATAGCTGCAATGGTCAATCTGAACTGGGAGACCAGCCAATGGACAGCATAGAACCGGATGACACATCCAGCCACGACTTGTCTTTCCAGCTCTTCTTAACTGATGATCGGTATTCAAGTTGCAAGCCAATTTTTAAGGATGCTGTCATAAAATCCGGAGCAACCCGTATAAAGGTTTTCCTCGTGTGGACTGAGAAGGAACAGAAATTATACAATCCCAGCTATCTCAAGGATCTCCCAGTGGTTTATCATAAAACTGGATTTACGGCAAAGAAAACCCGGCAGGAAGCTGTCTCTTTATTTTCATGCTTGGAGGCCTTCTTGACAGAAGAACCTCTAGGGCCCGATGACATGTGGTACGGGTTTGTTTATTTTCCCTACGTTTTTTAAAATACTGTTTAGAAATCCTTGTTAATGCTCTTAATCATATACTCATATTAACATCCATGTACATTACTTGATGCAGGTATTGCCCTAGTTGTAAAGAACATAGGCAAGCCACAAAAAAATTAGATCTGTGGACATTGCCTGAGATTCTTGTTTTTCACTTAAAACGGTTCTCATACAGCAGATACCTGAAGAACAAACTGGATACTTTTGTTGATTTCCCCATTCATAACCTTGATTTGAGCAAATTTGTTAAAAGGAAGAATGGACAATCGTATATGTATGAACTGTATGCCATCAGCAACCATTATGGTGGTCTAGGTGGTGGGCACTACACTGCTTTTGCAAAGGTAATAGACACTGCATTCTTAAATCATAGATTGAATTTGAATTGGATGAACTGGGGAGCTTTTCATTGCACTCCATTTCTCTACACTATGTTGTTATTAGCTGTTGCACAGTTCAGAACATTTTAGACCTGTAAAATTAGCGAAGATGCTATATTATAAAGCTTTATCATATATATTCTAAACTTCTTATTTGATGCCAAGTGAGCAACTAATTTAATCTGTGGACTAAGTGATTTACTACACCAATTTGTGCAGCTGATTGATGATGATAGATGGTACAATTTTGATGACAGTCGGGTTTCTCCCATTAATGAGGCTGAAATCAAGACTTCAGCTGCTTATGTGTTGTTCTACAGACGAGTTGAAACTGAAACAAAGGTGGGATTGGGAGAGTCATCACAGGGCAATTCAATTTTTTGAAAGGCCAAGAATTTTTAGCATCCTACACTGTCTTTGGAGTTCAGGCAAGACCAAGCGGACAGTCCTAGCCTTTCTCCCCAGTTTCCTGAAGATATCATCATGCTGTACAAGCCTCCCAAAGGAACATATGAATCTGAATCTGTGCATGCATATGGCAGCAGGTGGGATGAAAGATCGGCTAGCAAAATTGTTTTATAAATTCTTTTTTGAGAATCATTTGCTCAATGTCAGCCTGCTTATAGATCCCTGAATATTGGTGCAGAGGGTAGCCAGTTTCTCAATACCTTTTGCAAAAATGATTCGATGGTAGGGTAAACGCTTAGCAGGGTTTCTGCTCGTTTAGGATAATTCATCAGAAGAATTGTGCAATCTACTTTTACACGGATTCAGATGAATTTATAACAAGAACGGGCGCATGTGTGCTGATAACACTTTAACTGTGTTATTATATAATGTTATCTTTTTAGCATTTAAGCTGAAAGCTTTGTGGATGCTTTAGGTAAATTCGAATGTATTTTCTAATTGAACCCATAAACTTTTGTAAATGAGGACTATAGAACCTTTGAGATTATATTTGAAATATAATCCAAATTGTTGGTGTGATATCAGGCATAGTCTCTGTTTTGGAGTTATGGAAATTCAGAAAGATTGAAATATTTGAGTCCGAGTCTGCATCATCAAGTGTCTGAAGTAAGGGATGGGGGGACACAGAAGATGTTATCAGGGCAAACAATTTTATTAAATTTCACTATAAGAAAATAAAAGTATGACACAAGCAAGGATAATGAACTCAATAGTCTGAAGTGAATGACTCCAAAATATATATTATATGATATTAAAGAGTGGATGGAGAATTTGTACTCAAAACAACTTTTTGGCAGTCCACTATGAATAAATGAATTGGAGGATTGGATGCTTTGTAGCTTACAAGTAAAGGAACAGAATACTGCACCTTTCCCCATCTCCAAAGCTGCCTCTTATTCCTCCGACTTTAACGGCTGATTTTGCAGTAGATGATGATGATGTTCAAAACGGAAGTCTAAAGGCCCAGCAGATCACCAACGCCGATGGAAACAAGAGATGCCCAATCACAACTTTATATGCTTTCTGATAAATAAAAACAACATCAATCCGTATCGGAACCAAAAACAGAAAACAAACAAACAAGACGTCAACTATTTGCACATGTGAACTGATTATGATAAGAAATCTTATCAAATGCAAATAGCATAATCATAATAAATCAATCCATCAAATGCTCAAGTAAACTGAGAACAGCCAAAACCAACCCTTGCAGCGGAAATGGACAAGTAACCGGTGGACGAGCTCTCCGTTGCCGACGGTGGCGTTGGGCTGGAAGTAGTAGTTGTGTTAGTTTTAACAGCATCAGTAGAGGAGAATCCAAGAGAATAGGCGGGAGTTCCATCAGGTTTAAAGAGCCCGTAATTTCTCTCCGAAGTGGGACCAGGTTTCATATTCTCATTAAACAAAGCAAACACATATATATTTAAATCCGTACTCGGTCTCATCGGCGTCCCCTTCTTCTCACGTATCGCCTTCAACAGGTTGCCGTTGTACTTCTTCGCATTCTCGGGCGTCGCTCCCGCCTCATCCGCGTCTCCTTTTGAAGGCCATCCGGTCTCCGATATGTGAATTGGAAGCTTCTTGTAGCCTAACGATGATAACGCAGAGTAAACGGCGTCAATCTGAGCGAACAGCATGTTATCGTAGTGAAGGTTCGACGCTGGATCTACGATTCCTTGATTAGGCTGGAAGAGCACGAAATCTAAACTCACTTGCTTAGGATTAGCCTTGTAGGCGAAGTAAGGATAGGCGTTGATCAAGAAAGGAGAACCGGTTTTAGCGTGGAAATTCAAGATGGGAGTGACGCATCCGACCAGATCCCGGCGGAAAGCGCCGGCGGACGGAGGATAAGAGGTTTCAAGGATGGCAAGGGAGTGAGCAGTAGTGACGCTGACTTGCTTGTCTAGGCCTAGATTAACGAGTGCAGTGTGGACGGACTGCATAGCAGGGAGGAGGTGGTTGGTGAGGGAGGAGTCGTTGAAGGTCAAGACTTCGTTGCCGACGGTGATGCAGATGATGTTAGCAGCAGGTAAGTAAGGTTGAAGGTTGGATTTGACCCAGGCTTGAGCTTTGTCTGGATCTCTCATTTTGGATAAGTACTCGTTGCCCAGTCCTACTATGAATTCAACACCTGTGTTGGCGAATGCACGGAGGACTCGGGGATCTGCGTCGTAGAGTTTTACCTTTGTGACGCCGATTGATTTTACTAGAGGAAGTACATTGTCCGGTGATGGAAGGTTGTTTGCTATCTGGCCATAGTTTATTCCAATTGAACTCGCAGTACCTGTAATAGGAAAGAAAAAGAAAGAGCGAGAAATGCTTTCAGCAAAATATTAATGGAAGAAAATAAGTTTGAGGGAAAAGTAAGCAAGTACATGAGATGGAAAGAATAAGGGGAGCACAGTAGTAGAATGTGGCCATTAATAAGTCCATTCTTTAGTGTAGAAAGAAAGAAAGAAAGATAGATTAGATGTGTGGGTATTAGTACAGAAGGAGAGTGGGAGGGGTTGAAGGCAGGAGCTTCAAATTAGTAAAGATAAAAGTGTGATTCTAGGCTAATATACAGATACAGTGAATGTTTTAAGAGTTTATTTGAATCGGGAGGTGGTTTGAGTTTAAAGGAAGTTGCAGCAAGAAATAGGAGGAAGAGGAAATTGCTGTTTTAGTAGAGGTTGGGGGCCCAGCTGCAGTTTTCTCCGACACGCTTCACATGCTCACCATGCCCAATCCTTTTTCTTTTTATTATTATTATTATTATTATTACTACTATTAATTCAGACACGCATCTCCCGCATCTCCTCCTTCTCAACGATCGATTCCTCTCTTTTCTTTTTTGTTTTTTACTTTTATGTGCTATTTGGTTCAACTCATGACATGAAACGCTACGACTCTTGTTTTAAACAAATTAACATCAGTGTTTTTAAAAAAAAAGAATATGTTTTAAATAATAAAAAATATTTGAACAAATTTTTAAATAGAAAAAGTAAATAAATTTATTTAAATCTGATAAATTTTTTATATTTTACTTTTTATTTTATTTTATTCTATAAAAATATTTAATATTAATTTGTAGAAAAAGAAAAAAAATTTCAAAAAAAAAACCAATATAAAATAATATAACAATTATTTATAAAAATGGAAAAATAAATTATACTAATTACATTTTAGTTAAAGACTGATTTTTTTTTTCAGAGTCAAATTCACTCTCAAATGTATAATTTAAAGTTAGAAAATAGATTAAAGTCTCTAATTGAATAAAAAATGAGTTATAGATGCTCTAAAATGTTATTCTTCGAAAAACCTATGCTATTAAAATGTAATAGTAGTGATAATATTTCATTTCACTCTTAAAAAATTGTTATACCTTCATTAGCATTTATTTATCTTCTTATTTTTTTTAAAAAAAAATTGAAGACATTCTTTATGTAAATTTAATCCCAAACAAGGTTTAAACTCTCTTTTAAAAAAACAAACTTGTGAGAAAACTAATTAGTTCATAAGGAAATATATCCACGCCATTCTTTTTTTTTTTTTTTTAGCTAGAGCATCTGTAACCCAAATCCCACTCACGTGTGGCAAAGTGAAGATGGCATTGAAACTCAGTGGCCAATCGAGAGGTATGCTCAGTGATTCTGGCATAAGGAATAGCAGCACGTATTAACTTCTTGGCCCTCTTGATAATCTTGCATGTGATTAAGGACAATAAGAACAGTATCAACAAAGATTACGACGGATACGCTCAAAGACAAAGTAAGTTGCGCATCTTCCACAATTGCCATAAAAATAAAACAAAAACTATTGATAGCCTATTCCTCCATGGCCAATAAAAGCCAGATTAAATGACTCCATATCCCGAAATCCCATCCAACTCAAAGCTTCCACTTGCACATAGTCTTCCAAGAGAGCCAATGTTGTTCCCTTTCCTCCAGTTTTTGACCCAACCAAACTGCAAGCATTCTCCGGTAACACTATTAGAAAAGCCAATGGACAATTTAAAAACGAGAGTATCAATTGAGATTGCAGAACGGAAGCTATCGCATTCATTAGAATTTCTTTGCCAGCCAGAGAAAGGAGTTGTTCTTTCCACCCAGATAATCTCTTATCAATCTTAGCTTTAAGTTCATCAAAAGAAAGCAGTCCAATATACTTATATTGGCTATCAATATGATGATTATGATTACAGTAGGCATGACTACCAAGAAGGGTGGTAGTAATTAATTGTAGGGATCATGACCCTGTCAAAAGCATCTAAAAGTCCAGGACCTTTTAGGACATGGGGTTTGAAGAGAGACTCCACCTTAAGTCCCAATTAACTTGAAATTAAGACTTAATCGCCAATGTTTCATTATAAATTCTCTCTAATTTTAGGAAACTTATTTAAACTCCAAGTAATCACTAATCAGATGGGACTTTACCAAAAATAAACCCGCTTCACTGTGATCCAAGATATATTCTTCATCACTCGACAACTTAAGATGAAAAAATTCACTAGCTAGTTAACAATTACTCGTTAAAAGAAAAAACAAAAAGGCGCACCACGATTTGGCGGGATGCAATTATTATTTTGAGCTTTTATCTGACAAAATAAAGCTTAGTACTGCGGGCTAACCTACTTTTGGGCTCCAATTACAGTTAAGTCCCCTTTTCTACATAGGTACAAGTGTTGTACCTTTAATTTGGTTATATTTGTGTTTTCAGTTCATTCATGCGTTGTTTTTCGTTTTTTGATTTACATAAAAATTTTCGTGTTGGAGTTTCAGAAAGATGAAAATTGTATGCTGCAAGCTCATGTATTTCTGCTTATAGTAATAGAATGTGCCACTTTGGACACAAAGTATCCAAAGTTCACGCGTTTTAGCATGCACAGGGCATATGAAACACAGTTATCATCACAAGTTTTGAGTTTTTATTTACCCACAAGGGCTTTGCATACACTAACGGTTCCTCACTCCTCAGAATGAGGCAGAATGAGGATCACACTTAGTTAGCAATTCTCTTTACATTCTTTCAAACCCAGAAAATTATACAATACTCCTGAAACATTAAAAAATAATGTTCCCTCTTTAATAAATATATGGGATCCACACTCCATATTTATAGATGAACTCCATATATTTGTATGTAGAAGGAGCATTATTGTCAAGTGCTCCAAGATCGTTGAATAATTTCTTACAAACCTCATTGGCCCTCAAGAAAATACGATAAAAGGAACGGAGAAAAAAGTAAATACCGATTACTACCAAACTGTGCTGATCCCAGTAGTTTTGCGGATTGACTGGATGTTCATCACTTTATCTATGCATTAATGCATATCTACTGATGGTTAATATTAAAAGGGTCAAAATATTATCCTTGTAGCTCAAGGAGTAGCAACATTCTCCTTGGCAAGAGGAGCAATCTCCTCTCCTTCAATGCCAAGTTCGCTGCCAGCAACCTCCAGTCCCAGAAGCATCTTTTCCCACAATCTGGCTGGTCCCTGCAGCAAAACAAATATGTATTTTGAGTTTCAGGTCATACAGTTGATTCTTTCATTCCATTCATCACGCAATTAAGACTCTACAATGAGCTAACTTTATACAAACCTTCCATGAAAGATCTTGAGCCATGCAGTTGAGGATCATTTCTCTTAAAGCAGAAGTGGCATAAGTGGCAAGAGCTCTTATGACAGTTCTAACTACTGCAGCTACATCAGTCGGCTCAATTCTGTCGCACTGGAAATTGAAAAATATTGCATTTTGGTAAATCTCATTATTTCAGTATTAATAAAGCATAATGAATATTAAATAACTAGATCGCTTACTTCAACGCTGAAGTCCCCCATTTGGAATCCTGTGTAACCTTCTTTAACAGTGTCAACAAGACCACCAGTGGAAGCAACAATGGGCACCTGCACCAAAATAAGTAGTGCTACGTATTGCCATCAATTACATCAAGTGATAAGGGAAAATCCAAGCGATAAATAAATCATGGAATAATTTCAGGAAACTAGTAGGCACAGACAGGAAGAAGAAAAGGTTTGGCGCCATTACTGTTCCATATCGCATAGCATGCAACTGAATGAGACCACAAGGCTCAAATCTACTTGGGATCAACATAAAATCAGCACCAGCAATGATCATGTGTGCCAATGGGACATTGAATTTTGCAACTCCTCTGGCCTTATCAGGGTATGGTACCTCCAGCTGTTGAATCTGGCTTTCAAAGCTTTTTTTACCAGTTCCCTGAAGGGAAGAACATACCATTATAATCAAACTAAACAAGTGTGCATGCCACAACTGCAGTAACGCAAGAAAGGACCCTCTTAATTGTGATACTTACAAGGATTACTATTTGCACATTGTACTGAACCAACTGTGAAATAGCTGCAACAAGAATATCTGAACCTTTCTGTTCTTCTAGTCTACCAATGAAACCAATCAGAGGGATATTTCTATCAACAGGCAATCCAAC
Organism: Omphalea diandra; assembly: GCA_949677035.1. NCBI lineage: Eukaryota > Viridiplantae > Streptophyta > Magnoliopsida > Malpighiales > Euphorbiaceae > Omphalea > Omphalea diandra. Next base: position 59,892 of record CATIWR010345601.1, read on the forward strand.
TTCTGCCTGAAGAGCTTCCTTCAACAAAGGCTTTGCATCCATTACCTGAAGAAGAAATGAAAACCGAATAGTGAGTTACTCATCTATTTCGCTTTGAGGACTTCAATTTTCTTCAAAGGACTTACAGTTGTGGCATCATAATTGATGTCGATGTACTTATCTGTCGCAGGATTCCACTCTTGGACATCCATACCATTTACAATACCAGTAATGCCAGTTTTACGAATGATATTATCCAGCTCCACACCTCTTGGAACTCCAGAAATAATTTCTTGGGCATAGTATGGGCTAACTGTCAAAACCCTATCTGATTCCAATATTGCAGCCTTCATCCAGTTGATTTTCCTTCCCTTAACGGGCTCCTCATACCTAACAAGAGAAAGCCCTCCAATGGTAAGCAAGAGAAGTCACTTATAAACCTACAAGCAAATGGAAATTCAAAGTCACATTGGAAGGAAATATGAACTTCTCTGAAGATCATACCCATCGATGAAGTCAAAAGAGCTCTTATACTGATCTGGCAAATTGAGAAGTGAAAAGTCTGAGAAAGAAAATCTGCCCTGATATGCAATATTGTGGATGCAAAAGGCGACCTGTCATTGATTAAACAAAACAGTAAGTTTTGCAATCATTAAATTCCAAGCAGCATAATAGCTTATTCAATTCCACAAGGCAGGCAGTAAACCTTGGCAGTCTTGTAAATGCCCATAGGCTTGTAAATGGTTTTGAGGTAACATGGAAGGAGAGCAGTGTGCCAATCATTGGCAACGAAGACAACATCTTCTCCTGCATCCAGCAAAATGCAGTTTTTAAACAAAAATAGTTTACAACCGACAAAGTTGAAAATGTCATGAAGAAGCACACACCATATGGTCCTGAGAAATTTTTGCTGCTGCTCAAGTTGAGAACTCTTGGTGCCTCTAGAGCAGCCTGAAAGCATTAGAGAGGAAAAGAAAATGAATATCCGTCTGTTAGCTATTAGAAGTACAGAGAATATTTTGACGCTTATCAAAGTAGCCTGCTACACACTTTGAGCCAGCAGTGGACAAAGCATGAAGTTACTTTAAGAAGAAGCACTGATTTGGATGGGAACAAACAAGTCAGTTTCGCCAATACGTTAAGAGTGAAAAAGAAGAGAACGGCAAAAGGAAGAAAGTGTGCTTACTAGGCACAACAAGCTGAACCGCAATTGGTTGTCCTGATAATCCAGTCCTGCTTTCGGGCCATAGATTTTAGATCCAGTCTTGCCCCATACCTAGATATTCGAACAAATTTAATTTTAAGATCAGGAAGAAAAGAGGTAAAAAAGGAATTTCTGTTGAAGTTATTGCAACCTTTTCAAGGAACATAGGGTGATCGACAAAGACACGATCAACTCCTCGCTTGTAGCAGTGGAAGAAGCGGACAGTTTCAATTTTATCGGCAACCTTGATCTGCAAAAGAGAAGAACAATAAAGCAGGCAGGTAAAACAGAGAAAGAATACTAAGAATGAGAAAAGTGAAACATTACCTCAACCAATACATTGGTGTCCCATGCATCCTTGTACTGGTCATAGCGGGGAGAAATAGTCATGACACGATGCCCTCTTGCCTGTAAAAAGTACAATTTAAGTGCAAGCAGAAATGAAGATGGTTGTTAGAATCGAGAAAAAAGTTATGTTTTGGTACTGACGGCCATGGCAGGGGGAAGTCCACCAAGAACATCACCAAGTCCACCAGTTTTGCTCCAGGGAGCAACTTCAGCTCCAACAAACACTAAATTCATGCCTTGCGCACAGATGGTTTTGGGGATAGAAGGCTTGTGATTAACCGTTTTCATTATCGCAGCTTTGGTAGCGAATGCCTTAGATATTGTCCTGAGTTGAAGGTTATCCAACATGTTGACTGACCTTAGGCCATTGTGAGTGAAACTTTGGCTCCCGAGTCTAATCAGGGCCTTTTTTTCTGCGGATCCATGAGATGAGGCTGAGGACACCAAGTGTGCAGCTGTCACAGTGGCCATGCTAGCAATCTACCTGAAAACAGTGAAAATGCAGAGCAAAGAAGAAGGAGGAGAAAATGCGAAGCAGAAGAAATAGCAAATGAATTAATATATAACCAGAAAGAGAAGAAAATCAAACTGAAAACAAACTTATTAGCGAGAAAATCTGTAAACGAAATCATCAAGTCGTTAGCCAAATCATAATAATATCTTTATATTCTAATTAGTAACTTCATTTAATTAGCACGGAAACTGGAAACAGAAAAGAGCGCTGCTTACAAGCTTTTAGAGGAGGACTGAGTGAGTAGTCTGGTGGAGCTGCCGCTGTTATGTTACTCCTTTGGCCCGGGGAGGAGGGGGCTTTAGTAGTGCAGTGAGTGCACACGTGGCATCACTATAGTTGTTGAAGGTACTCCTGTTTACTAGGCACCTAAGGATCTGTGTGAAGATCACGTGAGATAGGTCCCATATTGCATATGTAGGAATCTGCGAGAAACTTTTCGATCTACACATGACCACATTGATCATTTTTTATTGAATTTCCGCTGACGTTAAAACGACACCGTACACCTCTTCTTCTTGTGGTTGAGTATGGCCGCCAATGACTTTCAATTAAGATTTTATTTGTACACAGAGACAATTTGTTTTTTTATATATGTTTGAAAATGGAATGAACGGTCGATACACCCTCAAGCTTGGCTGTGTATATTTTAACTAAAGAACTTTGAATTTTTGGTTCAACTCCTTCATCTCCCATTATAGGACGACCAAAAAAAAGAATGAACGGTTGATTGAGAAGCTGAGGCACACCATTATCCCTGTCGTTTAGTGTAGGTGGTGGGTGGCGTTCTGTACTTGATGTAACATATGCATCGTCGTTTTTATAATTGCAACTAAGAAAATGCCGTCCATCCATCAAACCATCTTTTCCCCAAAGATATTTTTGCTGCTGAAAGAGGCATGTCCGAATAATTCAATTTTTTTTTTCTATTGTCTATTTGAGGCCAACAGTTATTTGTTCAAATAGTTTATAATTCTATTTATTTTTATGAATGACAAGATCATCTTATAGCACATTATTATTACTATAAATTTGTTTTTTTTTTTTTATTATATTCGTTATAAATATATAAAATTTCAAATCCACAAATATGATTCAGAAGCAACTTCTATCAACCATCAAAATACTAAGCAAGAAATGTTTTAACTATTTTTATTTTTTTTATAATACATCATTGAAGTGTATTCATTATTGACATAATGGATTATTGATTATAAGCAAATTAAGTATAATAGGTTGTATAAGTGTATTTATATATTATATTATATATGCATAGTAGGTATATAAATGTATTTATGTAGTATCTACTATATAATTACATATATTACTGGTCATATATTATATAATTACCTTGTGAAAAGAAAGAAATGGACAGTTATGTATGCTAATACTATAATTATATACTACATATTATAAGTATACCATATATGTATAAAGATATTACAAAATATATTAGCACGTGCATCAATTTAATTTTTTTTTAATTTAAAATTATTTAATTTTTATGTAAAATGTAATTATCAAACATAGCAGTATGAAAATATAAAACTTTAAATTTATTTTAATATTATAATCAATAATTTTCTTACAAAAAAATAATGTATTATTACAATTAAATCTATTATAGAATTAGGTAAGGTGAAATTATCAAATCTTTATTACAGCAGAAATTATAAACGTTTTCTTTTGTTGTGTATATCACTTTATATGAATAGATATAACTAGTAAGAATGTGGTTAACAATCTTTTACATTAAAATAGCATTTTTTATTAAACAATATCCATCATCCTAACAATTATTAATACGTTGTCAAGATCACTATGAAATGTTTTAACTAGGAAAATATGAAGTTGAGCGTTAAATTACAACCTGAACTTGATTTTCTCCGCCTGGTTATCATGTTAGTCATGGCTACGTTCATTTCTTCAAAATCAAAATTAATTTATTTATGCTTCCAGATTGAATTTCTTTCAAATGAACAAACACTATTATCATTGTTAGTCGTTATCTTCAATATTTAGTATAGTATCTAATTACTATTTCTGCCTCTTTCCCGAATTATGAGATGTTAACCTCACATGATAATGTTTCGCTTCTCGCAAATTAATTAGTATTGAAAAGAAAGATCAGACTAAAATTTTATTTCCTATACTTTACAAATTGTAACACTTCGTACATTCACTAATAACCGCATCTCCAACCCTTGCCGTGAAAAAATTTATTCCAAAATGCAACTCCTACAATGAATTTACTCCAACCCATTTTTTCATTTTTAATTCTAAAAAAAAATATTCTTTATATATTTTTTCCTACGATTCATTTAATTTTTTTATTAATATTATATTATTCATATATTTTACACATTACACTCTTATTTTATTTCACACTTATCATTATATAACCATATATAAAATTTTAATATATATTTAACATATTAATTCATTTAACACATTATTTTATTTCTACACTTATCATAATATAACATATGTATTTTTCTTAAAAAACATACAATATATTAATATCGACAAAAGACATTAAAATAGATTTATTAATTAAACATAAATATATATATAAATTAAAATAATAAAAAATTTATTAATATATTTGAGCAAAAAATAATAAAAAGCATTTGAGAAAAAAATATACATTTGTAACAATGAACAGTGATGTGTCATATTTAGCGCAACATTGTTCAGTTGCTCCAAAATCCAATTGCAAATGCAATTGGATTGCATTCATTTGTCATCCCACCCAATCCAAATTTGAATTAGATTGGAGATAGCCTAGACCTTTAAAGCACGAAACTATGATATAATTAAGATATTAAAAGTATATGCCCAAATTCATCTTCATATAAAAATCTTTTTTACCACATCTATATTTTTATACATAATATAAATATATGTTAATTTTAGTTTGATTATTTCAATTTATGTGTGATTTGATTCAATTCAATTCAATTTAATTATTTAGTTAAAAATAAAAGTATTCAAAATTGAACTAAATGTATATTATTCATTCAAATTGATTCTAATTTAATTATTTTCAATGATTATTTAATTTGGTTTAATTCACTCAAAATTTATATTGACACATAATTATCACTGACATATTTTTATATTTATATAATATATAAAAACACATATGAATGATACAATTTTAGATTTATTTCCCTCGTATACAAAAAAAACGCTAACTTTTGAGCCAGGAAAAAAAAAGTCTTCTTTGTGATATTGTGAATGCAAATAATCATAATTCATCACTACATAAGACAATTTATTTATTATCTTATTATTATTTCATGATTTTATATTGCATGTATATAGTTCGTATTGGTTATTTATGAATTTATTGTGAATACTAAAAATTATACCGATTGTAAGCTTTGTTCAATTAAGTTCTTATAATAATACTTCATTCTATTGCTCAATCTCAGCTATTTAGGCACGTCTGATTCTTATTTATTTAAGTTTTTATATTGATGTTGTTGTCACCAACTTGGTAGGCAAGGCCTTATGATATAAATTCTTTTAGGATATAATTTTAGGTTAAAAATCATGAAATTTTTTTTTATTGTTTTATGAGTATTTTTATTTTGAAATAAGTTATTTACATTCTTTTATTTCGTTTATAGGAAATTTTCAAATAAAAAATTTCATTGCAATTTTCAACAGTGTTACATGGATCATTGCGTGGCTCATGCAAGAACACAGAACTGACCAGTCAACAATGCATAATTGTGACAACAATTAAGTATATGGGTTGTTGCAAGGCTCATGCATCAGGTCATGCAGAACACCCATGATAGATTGTCAAACACCATTGAGACTTCTTTTTTAGCCATTGAGAAAACCTAATTTGGAGCAAACTATTATGGAGAGAAAAAATAGTAGTTTGGAAAGGAGAATTAGGATCTAGATCTCCTCAAATTTGTGAGGGAAATTCTGAGAGATTTAGAGAGTTTTTTTGAAGATTCATTGTTATGGTTAAATTATTTTTTTTTAGGAATTTCTTTTAATTCAATGGATTTCTTCAATTTTGTTTCTTATTCTTTTTTTAGAATGAACTAAATTTTCTATTCTAAGGGGCGAAAGCCCAACATTTTTCATGATTATATAAAGAGATGTTTATGTCAATGGAGTTGGGTTTCTTTAATTTAATGTGTTTGAGCTTCATTTACTTGAATGTATAATGGCCATATATATATTAGGGGTTGAGATCATAGATCATGGAGCAAAAATGAAAGTCTAAGATTAGTCATAACACATTAAACTAGAGAATTGATACCACAAGAGTAGGATTAATCTCTAGAGATGTTCATAAAAATTAACTCATTATTATTGAGTTTTGTAACCATGAGAGTATGCATAATTTCAGTAATAATATATCCAATTTTGCTTGAGAAAGATGATTGGGTAATCTAAAAATTTCATCTTCAAGGATAATTCATTTACTTGAGAAGTAGAATTCTTTGTGTAATTATGAAAGTGTTGTGGTGTAACCTGAATTCCCTATAATTCATTTAACATAAAAATTTTATTTAAATTTTGTTTTAATTTATTTTAGAATTTTCGATTTTCAAATTTATTATTATTCATTATTTAGTGGCTAGATAATAAGAAATTTTAATTTTTTAGTACTTGTAAAAATAAATTTTTGTGGGAACGATCTCTATTCTTCAGTATATTACTTGAATCGAATTATGCATTTGTAAGAGTTTTACACGCAACAAGTTTTGGTGCCGTTATCAAGGACTGATTGTTTATAATATAAATTATAATTAAGAATTTTGTTAATATATTATTTAACTCTGCATTTTAATAATTTTTGTGATTTTAATTGTGCTTATTTCTTTTGATAGGTGGATCTTTTGGTGTATGCGATGGTCAACAAATTTAGAGTTATTCAAACTTGATCCTGAAATCGAGCATATGTTTTGCATTCGAAGGCGAATCCAACTACGAAAGAAGAATTCACAAAGGACGACTATGGTTGATGATATAGAAAGAGAAAGAGAGAAAAACCAAAGAAAATTAAATGAAGGAGAAAGAAATAGACAATCAAGAATATTGTTGGATTTTGTCATACCATGAAACACAATCAAGCATATTGAGACCTATTGTTGCCAACAATAATTTTGAAATTAAATTGACAATTCTATAGACGACACAACAAAATACATTTGGGGATGTGGCTACGGAAGACCCGAATGCTCATATTTCTACTTTTTTAGAAATTTATGCATCTTTCAAGATCAATGAAGTGACTGATGATGCTATCAAATTGTAGTTTTTCCCTTTTTCTTTGCGAGATAAAGCAAAAGGATCGTTGAACATGGCACCTAACTCATTTGTTGCTTGGGATGCATTGTTTCGAGCATTCTTAGCAAAATATTTTCCACCGAGCAAGACGACACAAATGAGACAAGCAATTATAAGCTTTCAGCAAGAATCGAGCGAGACATTGTATGAAGCATGGGATAGCTTTGAGGGAATTTGATAGGAATTATTTTAGGATATAATTTTGGTTAAGAATTATGAAATTTTTTTATTATTTTATTAGTATTTTTATTTTAGAATAAGTTATTTATATCTCTTTATTTCGTTCACATGAAATTTTCAAATAAAAAATGTAATTGCAGTTTTCAATAGTGTTGCATGGGTCATTACGGGGCTCATGTGTTCAATCATGCGAGAACACAAAACTGACCAATCAACAGTGCACAATAATGACAACAGTTAAGTACATAAACAGTTGCATGACCCATGTATCGGATCATATATAATGCTCGAATGGATTATCAAACGCAGTTGAGACTTCCTTTTTAGCCATCGAGAAAGCCTAGTTCAGGCATAGTATTCTGGAGAGAAAAAGAGCAGATTGAAGAGGAGAATTGAGATCTAAATCTCTTCTAATTTGTGAGAGAAATTTTGAGAGATTTAATGAGTTTTTCTTGAGGATTCGTTGTTAGGGTTAGATTATTCTTTTTAGAGATTTCTTCTAATTCAATTGATTTCTTCAATTTTGTTCTTTTTTTTTTTCTTAGAATGAACTAACTTTTCTATTCTAGAGATTAGAGTGAAAACCTAACATTTTTCATGATTACATAAAGAAATGTTTTCTTTCAATGGTATTGGGTTTCTTTGATTTAATGTGTTTGAGCTTCAGTTATTTAAATGTATGATGATCACATATATTTAGGGGTTGAGATTCTAAATCATGGAGCGAGAGTGAAAGTCTAAAATTAATCATAATATGTTCAACTAGAAAATTGATACCACAAGAGTATGATTAATATCTAGAGATGTTCGAGAGATATTCACAAAATTAATGCATTATTATTATTATTAAGTTTTGTGACCATGAGAGTCAACAAAATCTCAGTAATAATAAATCCAATTTTACTTGAGAAAAATTATTGGATAATATAGAAATTTCGTTTTCAAGGATAATTCATTCATTTGAGAAATAAAATTTTTTGTGCAATTGTGAAAATAATGTAATGTAACCTGAATTCCCTAGAATTCATTTAACATGAGAATTTCCTTCATTTAAATTTTGTTTTAATTTATTTTAGAATTTCATATTTCAAATTTATTATTCTTTATTATTCGGTAGCTAGATAATAAGAAATTTTAATTTTTTAATACTTGCAAAAATTAGTTTTCGTGGGAATGATCTCTACTCTCCAGTATATTATTACTTAAAGTAAATTGTGCATTTGCAAGAGTTTTACGCGCAACTTCTTCTAAGTATCGCAAGCAATGTCAGGATTTCTCTTTATATTGGTGTTGTTGTCATCATATTTTTTAAGAAAATAAAAACTTCATTCATAGAGTTCATAAATTGCATAATAATAATAATAATATTCTCCAATTCGAATTATAACTTTACAAAAAACGCACTCAACTGAGTAGTTATTAGAATTACAAATCGACTTCAATAATCTTTAAATGAGTCGATAGCTTGAATATCATTTACAAGTTAAAGTCTATTATAAAAAGTAAATTTCAAAAATTCAGAAACTCAACAATAAATAAATAATAAACCTTAAAAACGAATATATAATCCTCAAATTAATAATAAAAATAAAATTAAAACACATAAAAATTATATTTATATTCATGAAAATATAGAAACTACATATCTAATCTCTCTCTCTCTCTCTCTCTCTCTCTCTATATATATATATATATATATAATTTTTATATTTCATTAAAATTTAATTGAACATGCTAATTTATTTTTAAAATTTAATTATGATATATTATTATAAGTTTTTATATTATTTTTTAAGATGATAGAATTTTTGTTTATTTTAAAAAATAAAAATATTATAATTATATATTTTGAATTTATAAAATTTATTTATTGAGCGCATTGAGAATTCATAAATGTATTCAAATTCAAGTTGGAGCATGAAATAGTTAAAGCTGAATATTTAAGAGATGAAATATAGCACGACCCGATTCTTTAAAAATAAAAAAAAATCGGGCTCATTCCCTCTCCACGAAATCTAGAAACCGCATACAGTACTATAAATAAATAAATAAATGAAAGGGAAGTTTTATCAGTAAAAACCAATAACGAAAGCGAGAGGAAAAACAGAAGAGTGCTCCTCATTTATATGCCAACAATAAGCTACTAAGTACCAAACAAACTCTCTCTGTGTAAAAAAAAAAAAAAAAAGGAAAAGAAATCTTACTCGTTTGCTGCATACATTGCACCACGCTAGTAATGTTTTGAAACTCAGCTTGTAATACTCTTCAGTTTGCCAAAGTATATCTTCATCATGCAAAAATCCTTAAGCCTTTCTTTCACAGGGTACTTGTTCCTCAACTGACATATTAGTATAGGTATTTGTTGCCTTCTTTCTATCATGTCCAACAAAACAAATTAATTAAGAAAACTGATGATGATAATGAGCGGTTAGACTGAACATCCCAAATTCTCAAATATATATTTCAATACCAACTCTTTTTTGTTACAGCAACAACTGATTAAGAATAAAACAGGCTTTCACGAACTTATAAAAGTAAACAATAATATTGTTAGTTCAATACTCAGAGAATATTGACAAAATTATTGTTTTAAAAAAAAAAAAGTCACCTCACGATTGGAGGAGTTCATATGGATTACACCATCAAATCGGATTGGAAAATGAATAAGTCATCACCGAAACACAAGAACAAAAAAAAAAAAAAAAAGACTCTCTCTTAAATCACATCTTATAAACCACTGGGGGTTTTGCCTCAACATCAACAAACCAACACAGAATTTAAAAAAAAAAAAAATTATCAAGTGCCTGGTCATCTGTGAGCTGTCACCAAAGTCTCTATGAATCTCAGCCCATCAAATCTCGGCGCGAATTTTTCCTTATCCGACGATGCACTACCACAAGCTTTCGATGGCGCTCCTTGTTTTCCCATTGTACAGCTCGAACCCTGAATCAAAACCTCAATATCTTTCTTTATTCATGTCCAAAACCATAATTTCTAAGGAAATAACAAAAAGAGGCTATAAATTAACTGCAAAAGGCAAATTAAATTCCTCGAAAATTACGCATCAGCCCCGACTTACAATTCCAGAAACCATAAAGAGTTTAGATCCAGGAAACGACTAGTCTCGAAATCAAATTACAACCAAGGTAATGCCCAGATTCATTCTCATTATCATCACCACAATAAACAACTACTTAAATAAAAATAATAAATTAGAGAATAACAAACAAGTTCGAAAGTCAAAACGTAAACAAATACCTCATTGGAGGAGGACAACGCTACGGTGGACGCTGCCAGCACAGAAGCTACGAGAGTGCACGTTCCCTTCATTTTTTTTCTGTAAGGTTTATTGACGAGAAACGGGCGAAATCCGACGAGGCTCGCCGGATCTCGACCGCGGCTTCAATTATTGTTTGTTACTGCAGTTTCCTGTGTGGTTGGGTTTTGTATTTTTGTGGGGTTCCTAATTTAACGGGATTTAATTTATATTTTCAGTTCCGTCCACGTGGAATCTGGGCCACTCATCTTACTCTAATTGGAAATAGCCACGTGTAAGGCCAATTTCTTTGTGATAATGAGGTGGTACGCTAGTTTTATTCCAGTACAATAAAGCATGCAGAGAAAACAGGGAATTTGTCCACGTGTCTCTTCCTCTTTCTTGCGACGTATATATCACTTTTTGGTTAAACTCGAAGCAGTTCCTTCCGTTCACCGTCTCAAAAACAAAAATGAAAATGTTCAAATTTTAATTAAAAATTGTCGTGGCATTATATTTTTGTTATTTATAATTAGAAATTGGAGAGGGCTGGAGTGTAGCTCTTTTTTTTTTTTTTTTGTTTTATATCAACTTAAGTTCTCACATTTTACATGGGAGAATAATTCTTGAATGCTCAAATTTTAGTTTTAATTGTGGTGTCGAATAGCCAAAGTTTAATAGTAATACTGAATTTTTATATTATTTATATATTGTATAAAATATGTAATCATATTTTAATTATATAACTTTATATTTTAAATTACATAATATTGAATATGATGTAAGATCTATTAATATTTTAGTTATAAAAATAAATTAATACAAAATTAATATTATAAATTATATTTAAAATATCATTTTTTAATTTTATATATATATATATATATATATATATATATATACACACACACACACACATAATTGATGTAAAATTTAAATTTGAGTCATTTTATCAGTTGGCTCTAGATCAATTTTAAAATTATTTTTTTATTTTTTAAATATTATAAAGCTAGTTTTATTTTTTGAGATATTTAATGATATTTTTTTTAATTCTTGAAGTAATTAAATTGAATAAATTAAACCAATTAATTTGAACATCACTCAACTAACTGATTCATTAATTAGTAAAATTTAAATAATGTTGCATTTTATAGACTTCAAGTTACAATGAAATTAATGATTATTACTATTATTTGGCGTTAATATGAATAACTAATATTCGATATCATAGTTTCACTAAATTTTACATATACAAAATTAATAATAGTGCAAAACATAGAGAAAATTAATTGTTTTTTACTTGATACATTAATATTAACCATCATTGTATTTTATTAATTATTAAAATTTTTGTTTTTTGATTATATATTGATGACAATTAATTAAAATTAAGATAATTATGAAGTATTTAATGTTTAATATTCATTATTAAATCAATTATGATAATTTAATTAATCTTTAATATTAAATATACGATATACTAAAATTTTAATAATTAACTTTAATATGTGTACAATAAATAATATAAAAAAGAGTTTCGGTAATTTTCTTTTTCAAATCACTTTTTAAAATAATTTTTATTTACATAAAATTAATATTTATAATTTCATAAAAACAAGAGAGTTGAATAAATTTATAAAAGTTAATGATTTAATTTTAATTTTTAAAATTATATATATATATATATTATAGAAACAATTATATCTGTAACGTGTGAAGCATGAAAAAAACAATAAATTGTCAAAGAAAATGTTAAAAATGTATTGCGAGTGTGTTTGTTGATGAAAGAAAAAAGGCAAGTGCAGATGAAGACTTGTTAGCGGCTGAAATTTCCTCAAAAGAGAGACGAACCCTTTTGGGAACTATGATTTTTTTATTTTTCCAATTAAGAAGAAAGAGATGTTGACATTCATTTGTTCAATATGAGGGCTACATGTTATATGCAAGGCAAGGACTTGTAATTATAGGATAGGCGACGAAAAAATAAATTGATTTTATACTTTGATTGAATATGTAATTATAGATTTATAGATGATTTTTGTTTTTTACTATTTTATTTTACTGTGTTGATTTTGTTCAGTAAAATGAGATTAATAAAATGGTTATCCACTATTCACTTTTGAGATATTCTAAAATATTGCCAATATTCATTAAATCAAAAATATTTATAAGTAATTTTTTAATTTATCTTTATTAATTATTAAATTAGAAAAATATAATTATTTCTTCATAAAATATAATTAAAAGTATAAATAAAAAATATATTTTCTTTATTCTAAGAAGATTATCACCTTATAATTTTCATAATTTAAAAATATATATTAAATATTTTATCAACTTATATATTTTTCATCTATGCTCTTAATTGTATAAATGAAACAATCAATATACTTTACTTAGTTTAATAATTAATTAAAAAATTATTATTGAATAAAAGTGAATATATATTTTATCACATCCTAAAAACGAATAATTGATAATTTTTTATAATAAAGAGAGTCGTATAAATACTGAGTTGGCATTTCTTAACACTTTGTTTGGATTGTAGGTTTGGATTGGTTTGAAAAATAATGGGGTGTTTGGATAGAAGTGTTTGGGGTGAAATGGATTGGTTTGAGAGGTTTTGGCAAACCAATCCAAACCCACCCAAACCAATAAAACACCCCAAATTAAAACACCCCAAATTGGGGTGTTTCAACGGTTTGGCAGAGGAATATCTCATGCATTTACATATTTGCCCATCTAAACCCATCTTCCATCTTCTCCTTCACTCGGTATGTGACCAAGTCTGCAACACCAAACTGAATATATCCCCACGAACACATTCACAGCAAAGAACCAAACTTCTCTGCCTTTACCTGTTCTTGTTTCAAACAAAGGACTGTGCTCCTCTTTTCCCATCTCCCCGTTGCTCACACAGAGGCAACCATGCTATTTATAGTGCCACAGTCGACGACCTTTTCATTTTAAAAGTAAGGGAGAGTTGGGATATTAGAAAGGATATAGAACTCTTTGGAAACATCTATTCTCCAAGTTGCCCCGTAAATAATTTTTTAAAAAAAATTAAAAAATTAAAATTAATTTTATGAATTTAAATTTTTTATTTTTATTTGTATATAGTATATAATATTATTTTTTAATAAATTTTAGATTATAGTAAATTTTAATTTTAGTCTCATTATTATGAAACATGTTTGAATGTCTAAAAATACTGTAAAAATATAAAGGCAATCTATATAAAAAAGAAGATATAAAAATGAAATACGAAATCTATATAAACTCTTTTTTAATAAATGTTATTAATAATAGCATTAAAAATGAAATTAATTTATTTTCTTAATTAAAAAATTTTAACTATTCAAACTATTTATATTTAATTTTTTAGAAAAAATTATAAAAAATTAATTGTTCACATTTTTTGTGAATAAAAATAAAATATCATTTT
>CATIWR010345651.1:0-19233 GCA_949677035.1 Omphalea diandra
TTTTTATCTTAATTATAAGAGAGAAAAAGTAGAGTCGAACTTATAGTCCAAAATTTATTAGTTAAATACTTCGTCAACTAGGCTCAACATATATATTGTGTATTGATTAATATTTGAAGTGATAACAATTAAAATCACTAATCAACACAAATAGTTTTAGTATTTATTTATTCTTTAATACATTAAATTATTAAATGGGTTGCACAATATGAAATAATTCTCTTTATCTAACTATTTAGATTATGCTTGCTGAAATTTTACAATTCCAAATATCGACATGCAGTCTAGATATCAGGTCTATACCATTAAATTTGTAACACTGGACTATTTTAGATTACTATGAGTAATTTATTTTGCATATCCAAGATGGAGGGTCCATGATTAGAACGTGTTGTGAGACGCAATTGGAGGAGAGAGTGGAGTGGGGGCCATTCACGTGGATTGGGTGGTCTTGCTGTTTGGGAAAGCATTGCAATAAAGAGCACAGCAATATCATTCGTATATAAATGTTTGCCATAATTGTTGATGATCACTATAGTGAGCTAGTCCAACATGGTCGTGACACTTGCTTCACAAAAGCGATAAGAGTTTCACTGAGTCGCTATACTATACGGTGCCTTTACTTTTTGTTTTCTTAAAATAACTAAACCCTGCAAATTGCCTTTGAAACTTGGCTCTGCTTCATTTGTTTTCCTTCAATTTATGTGATGCCCATATATATATATATATATATATATATATTTCTGTTACATCACATAAACATATCGAATCTATCAAGTTGTTGCTCATTGCGAAAATTTATACCTATTTAGTCTTTCTCTTTAATATAGTTAAATTTTATAGTAACCCACTTTTTAAAAATTTTATATTTTAACAAAATCTCAACCATATAATACATAAACATAATCAATCATTATTTATCTAAACATGCATACTTGTTTAATTTATACTACAAAATATCAATTATTCAACTTAGTTTCATCAATCAAGAAAATTTGAAAAGTTATATGTATAAAAAGCACATACACACTAATTAATTTATTTATAATCACATAAAATAAAAATTTGAAACACTGCTTTCTATAAAAAGGGGAAAAAAAAAAGATCTCATGTGCCAATAAAAAGAGGAAAACAAAATGGAGGGGGTTAAGGCGAAGTGGAAGCATTCTACGACATGAGACTAGTGTATGTGATGAAGTCCGGGCAGCAAGAACCAAAACTTAATCTGCACCAATCGCCCAGTGCTATTATGATTTCCTGACATCATTAACATTTGAAAAATTATGAAAAAGAAAAAATAAAAGATGTGCCAAAGCTTTAAATTATTGTATGGTACGACATAGACATGGTATAAAGAAGAAAATGGTAGGACCTGCACTCGCACTCTTGCCCACTTAGGCATATGCACTGCTATATAGGAGTAGGAGGAGCAAGCAAACATTTCAACTTTTGGAAGGAAGGTAGCACTCTAGTCTTAGGGGATTGTACTGTCTATTTGTTATTTCATTCAATAGATCGTTGATGCTATAGCTTGCCAAAAGTAAATGACAATAACGTACTACCGATTTGCAATAACGTGAATCTGGACATTTCATTTTAAACAATCTCATCAATACAATTTTCCCTTTTCAGTGCTTTAAGAAAACATTAGAATCTCCCATTAGTCATAACAACATATCCTAATTTGTAATTTATTTATTAGTTTTTAGACTTCGATACTTTTTTTTTTTTGTTTGGTTTTTGGTATTAGGGAAGAAAATTTTAAATTGTTGAAATTTGAAACGCAAAGTTAATTCTATTATAGTTTTACTTTTATTAGTAGACTAAGATATATAACTATTTAGATTTATAATGTAGATAATTAGTCATTGGATAAAATCCTTAAATTTTATGTTTTGATAATGTTTTATTTCATCATGAGAGTTCAAAATAATTTTTATTAGAAGTTAGACAACTTATTTCTGGCAGATCCAGAAAAAGAAAATAATTCTCAGTCTTAAACTACATATTTACTTTGAAGTAACATATTAAACTATAATCACTCGCAATGGGCTACTTGATTATTATATATATTTGATTATTATATATATACTATTTGTAAATCTACGCATTGTGCGAGATAATTATAATAATAAATTTTGAATAAATTTAATATTTAATTTTATTAAATAAATAATTAATAAATTGAATGATTAATTATTATTTTATTAAAAATTATTATCAAGTGAATAAAATAAGACCATAAATTTCTCAAATTTATAATTATATAGAGAGATATTTATAACAAAAGATTGTCTATTGATTCATACTTTCAATTTTAGGTAGCATAATTTCAAGAAAAAATTTATTAAATTTGAGTGAAGTAATTTATGATAATCAATCAAATTGATGAATCAAAATTTATAATTATGTACAGAGATATTTATAACAAATAATTGTCTATTGATTCATACCTTCAATTTTAGGTAGCACAATTTTAAGAGAAAGTTTATTAAATTTGAGTGAAATAATTTATGATAATCAATCAAATAAATAATATTAAGTATTTCCTAATAAAAATAAAATTAATAGATAATTATACATAGATGAGATTATTTTAACAAAATATTATCTATTGATTTATATTTTCGATCTTGTGTAACATAATTTTAAGAGAAAACTTGTTAAACTCGTATGAAGTAATTTTTAACATTCTATTACACTGTTTATTCATTTTTATATAGTTGAAATTTTGAATTTTAGCTTCTTGTTCAATACTATTACTTTTTAAGTTTTTCTAATTTTTTGTTTAAAAGTTGTTTAAAATTTTTACCTTTTAGATTTCTTCAATTTTCTGTTTCAAATTTTTTAGAATTTTATTGTTTAGATTTTTTTTTTAATTTCTTATTTAGAAAATCTTTTTATATTACAATTAATTTTTTAAATTTTCTATTTAAAATTTTTTAATATGTTAATTTTTTGTAACATAATATAAAGCAATGACATTTGACAATATTATACACAATTGTTTGACAAATGACAACTAATTGTTCAAAACTAATTCTAAGACTAAAATTAATAATATATATTAATTAAATGTTTCAAAGTCAATATAATATTAATGATAAAAATTTTGCAGTTTTATATTAATGATAATAAAATAATTCACATGATAGTTATCTTAATACTTTTCTGATTTCGTGTGTTCATTTCTTTTTACTGAAAGAGTGAGTTGTATTAAACAAATTAGCTGCCAATTCACAAAAGAGATAATGAAGTAAACAATTGATTAGTGAAATTATGTCAACACCCTTTAGTTTGCAAGATGTGTTTATTCGTTTCTATTTAGTTAATTGGAGATTTTGAGTTATGTTATAGAAAAAAAAAAAAAAAAAAAGAGAGATAGAAAGAAAAGAAAAATATTATTTAATTTCTCAATTTTCTCCGAAGTTCAATTTTATCTTTCTATTTTGACTATTAAAATCGCTCCCACATTCAGTTTTGTTAAATTAATAGTCCTTTATTTTGCTGTTAGTTAATTACATTAAAAAAAAAAAAGTAAAGCCTTTAATTTTAGCATTGCTATTAAAAAAAATCTGATTTTAAGATAAAAAAATAAAATAGACTGTCTCTCTTAATTAATTGTAAGTTTTATGAGTAAAAAATTTGATTTTAAAAAAAAAATTATCTTTTGAAGATTTTCTTATAAAATTTATATTCAAAAAATTTATAATCATAATTGAGAAATTATTTTTTTAATCTCAAAATCAGATTTTCGAACAGTAATGTCAAATATTGCTTTAAATAAAATACCAAAAATACTCCTAAGACACAAAAGATGTTTCATCTCCCTCTTTATGCGATTCTACCATCCCATCCCATGCCCTATCTATCTCTATCATCATCTCTTAACCAAAATATAGCTGTCGTCACTCTCTTCACCACTAACAAACCCAATATCCTAAATATTTTACATCATAAATCATAATAAACTGATAAACGGAAAGTAGCATGGAGGAGAGGAGGTCAAGAGGTACGCACTTCTAGGAGCCTAAAATCACAACTCAAACACGACCATTCGGCCAAAAATTCTCAGTGAGACGCTACCTTGTTGCTTTTCAATTTATTTCTTTGGTGGTCAAATGGAGGTAGTAAAGCTAACAAATGAAAGCTTAGGCTACGAAATCCCTCGGCTAGTTCACCTTCCAATTGAAAATGGGAGTGATTTAAGGACTTGCTCATGTTCTTATTCAATTTTTTTTAATCTGTGTGCGCGTGAGATGCGAGATGACGGTTTGGTGGTTATGGGATAGTCATAGATAATGGTTGTGGCGTGAGTGTCTTTGATTGATGTGGGTTAATTTAATTATTAGCGTGTCGTTGTGGTATAGTATGGTTGATTGCTAGGTTTAAGAAATTTAATCGTTGGATTTTATTGCTCCTCCAAACAATTCGCCAGAGAATTTGATAAGGAGATGAAAAATGAAGATGGAGGTCGAGAAAAGTATGAGGGTGATTTTATAATTTACGTCAAAACTGAGAAAATAAACAATAATTTTTCAAAAAAAAAAAAAAAAAAACATTGCATAGAACTATCATCCAACATTAGATATTACCTCTACTCTCAATCTTAAAAACAAAAAAAAGGAAGATCCATGATCAAATTAAAAGAGTGTGTGTGTATATATATATAATGGCGTCATTGATCTGATTTTGCATGCAAACATTGGGTCCCATAACCCACGTGTAGTGATGGAATTCATCGTTAAGTGTACAAGAAATTGTCCCCCACCCTCCGCAAGATCTTCACAGTGTGATTCTGTAATGTCCAAAATGGTTGGTGGGGTGGGAGCCCCCGTCTATTAATATCTTCATCTTGTTTTTTTTTTTTTTTTTTGTCGACATATATAGGTAGTATTTACAGACTACAGTTATAAAAACTCCAATTGAGATTGTTTGTAAAAGTAGTCCGTAGGTCATCAAAGGCGATATTTATTGCAAGCCACAAACAACTAATAACTGAGAGTACTAACCAAGAAAGAATTAATTGAACGGTAGTCCTTCCTTTCTATAACATCCCAAACAGCTACGCAGTATCAGTATCATATAATATTAGACTTTAATTTGCCCCCACCAGAGGGAATAATAGGGTGTAGATGATGTAATATATGTATTTTTGGTCAAATGCATGGCTGCTATATCCCAAAGACACTGCATCTGCACTATATAACAATTATTTTCAACATATTGTCCTCCACGCCTTGGGGTCATTCTCACCGTCATCAACGAAGAAAATTAAATTATCATTATTCAATCTCCATATAGATTATTATTATTATTATTATTATTATTATTATTTGATTTGCCAATAGAATATTATTAGATAAATCAAACCACAATCGTTATACATACAGTGTACATATAAATGAAATTGATGAGAACAAATTTCCATTTTGTATTGTCATAACTCCGAGCCTATGACCCACAGGATAGTTCGGTGGGCCTTGAAGATATTAAATAATGCAGGCAGTAAAGTCTCGGTACCTTACCTGATTTTGAAGAAATTAAAGTGATTGATTCTGAATTTCTTTTTTTAAACTATTCAAGCATCCCCATACTGTTGTAAATATGAAATTAATAGTAAATTCATGTGAGATAATTATAATAATAAATTTTAAGTAAAATTAATATTTAATTAAATAATTACTTATTATTTTATTAAATTTATTATCAAGTAATTAAAATAATAATATAAATTTTTTAAAATTTATAATTATATGAAGGGCAGGGGCGGACATAAAGGGTATGAGGGGGCTATTGGCCCTCAAATTTTAACAAATCATTTTGATCCTTTTTTTTTTTTTTAATTTGTTCTTATAAATGCATTTTGCAGCCCCTAAGCCTTTTAAAAAATTATTTTGCTCCTTAGATTAATAATTTATTTTTATATTAACATATTTTTACCTCAATTAAAAATATTTTATAACTTAACTCCTTGAAATTTTAAATATTCTTTATTTTATATACATTATTTTTTCTATTTTATATATACTTTTTTCTTTTTTCATTCTATTTAATTTTTTTTTCAATGTACTCTTTCTCTTTGTATAATTGTCGATATTTCAACTATCCACTATTGTCGACAGTCTTAGACAAGTTTTTTTTTTATTTTTTATTGTTAAATTATATACTATATAATATTTATATAAATCATTATTTATTTACTCAAATTTAAATTGGACATCTAATTAGACTCTAAAAACACAATAATTGAATTGTCCATTCTAAACTTCGGCCCTCCTAAATTCTAAATCCTAGATCAATCACTAATAGAGAGATTTTTATGCCAAATATTGCCTTTTTCTTCATATTTTCAATTTTATGTAACACAATTTTAAAAGAAAGTTTATTAAATTTGAGTGAATTAATTTCTAATAATCAATCAAATAAATAATATTAAGTATTTTATAATCAAAATTAAAATTAATAGATAATTACAAATTATATATACATATATGAGATAATTATAACAAAATATTATCTATTGATTCATATATTTGATCTTGTGTAATATAGTTTTAAGAGAAAATGTGTTAAACTTACATGAAATAATTTCTAACAATCCATTACATTGCTTGTTAGTTTTTATATACTTTAAATTTTGAATTTTAGTTCTTATTTAAAATTATTACTTTTTATGTTTTTCTAATTTTTTGTTTAAAACTTTTAGATTTCTTCAATTTTCTGTTTAAAATTTTTTTATAATTTTTATTGTTTAGATTTTTTAATTTCTTATTTAAAAATCTTTTTATATGACAATTAATTTTAAAAATTTTTTATTTAGAATTTTTAATATGCTAGATTTTAATAACATGATATAAAACAATGACACATAATAATATTATATATAATTACTTGAAAAATGACAAGCAATTATTCAAAATTAATTTTGAAATTAAAATTAATAATATATATTGATTTAAGTGAGATGAAATAACAAAAAGTGATAAAACTTTTCCTATCAAAATTTAATGCAATTATATATTCAGCTTTTGAATTAAAAACCTTTACTTGAACTAAAACAATTCTGTGTCCATTCATCCATAAATTTGGTGATGTCAATTGTGAATTTCCGATTGTACTATGCACTGTGTTCATCCACTAGTAAAACTGTAATAGCAAAAAAAAAAAAAAAAAAAAAAACGAAATTATGAATTTTTCGTAAAAAAGTTATATTTTTTTAATCGTTACATGTTGAGATGCCAAAGAAGCATAAAAAGTATTTGATGATTTGATTTAAAAAGGAAAGAGGGGAAGAATCGAAAGATAAAAAACACTGATGAAACGTTAGAAAGATAGATGTGTCATCCTCGGGTAATGACAAAGAATATCTCAATCGTGTTTAATTATCGAAATTTAATATTTTTATTAAAAATTAAAATTTTAAATAAATATAAATATAAAATTATTGTATAGTTATATATAAAATTTTTTCAAATTATAAAATTATTGCATTTGATTTGTACATGTTCAAAAAAATAATTTAAATTACTATTATACTCTTAATACAATTATATTTTTATTTAATTAACCTATATAATTGTACAATAAATTTCCAAATATCTAAATATGAAATAAAAAATGATTTTAAATTACTTTTTTCTAGATAATAATAGTAGAAATATGATTACATATTTGTTGATCAATATTAATAAAATATAAGATAAAAATATAAATTAGTGGCAAAAAAAGTAACTATTGAAATTAAATAATATATACCAATTATAAAATATTTTCATACAAAATAAAACATTATTTGATTAATAAACTTTTACAATATGATTTTTATTTTGTTTTGCAATAGTTAATTGATTTTTTCCTTTTAAAGTTTGATTTATAAATTTTAATTTAATAAATAAAAGTACATGAAAAATTATATATAAATATTAGAATAATTAAAATTATATTTGTCTATGTACATTCTTATAAATTTCAATGACTATCGAAATATAAGTTTCTCACTTCTTGAAAAAAAAAATTACTTTTTATATGAATGAAAAAATAAAAGTAAAATTCATTAATCCAGGAATTTAACTTTTACATGAATGTAATAACTGCAAATAAATCATATATTGAAATTTAGCATTATCAAATCACTTTTCATCAAACGCTTACAAGCTTTATTTCTCTCTTAGTTTTTTTTCCCCTCTCATGCATCATTAATGATGATATGAAATTTAATATAATATCACTACAAATAAGTAAAAAAAAAAAAAAAATCAAGTGTGACATATTTTTTGCGGCAAAAAGCTATAAATATGACATTAGTTACCACACATTAATATATGAAGTCATTGAATATAAATTAACCATTATGAATATTCTAATGAAATAAATCTTAAAAAATAGTGACATGAATAAGTTTTCTGAGGAGCATTGTTATAATTTTAATTTTAGTGTAGAAATTTGATATATACATTAGAAAGATATTCTCGAACCAATTCACATGTTACCTGAGATTAAATATCTCTTATATGATTTTAAAAGTGCACCTTAATACATATCTAGTACAATAAAATGTTGGAATAACAATGAAATTTAATGATAAAATAATTTTCTTTGCTAATATTGATGAAAAATAGGAAAAATAAATGTTGTCGAAATTTGAAGGATCAATGATAGAATAAAGATGAAAATTCATAGTAAACTTTGAATCCATTGCTAAAAATTTAGTGTGAATATGGTATCAAAATCAGTGATAAATTAGCGGTAAAAAAATTTCGTCATTAATTTTTGCTCTAAAATAAAATTTTGAGAATTTATTAAGAAAAAATTTAGCAATAGATTTTATTTTCATTGCTAAATAGATGGATTAAGAGAGAATTTTTCATCATTGTTTTTTAGTTTTAACACAAAAATTAACGACTTTTAATTCTATTGCTAAATAGTAACAATTTTTTTTTTCAAAATGAAAATTTAAATATTTTTTGAAGAAACTAGTAACAAGTTTTAGTTCTATTACTAAATAGTAATTAATAGACTAGCAATAAAATTTTTTGTCATTAATTTTTTGGCTTCAAAATAAAAAAATTTAAATATTTTTTGCCATTTAGAGATGAAATTTAGATTTTAAAAATGAAAACTTTCATCACTAAAATTTTCGCCTCTTTTCATTTCTTCTCTAATCATTTTTTATATTATTTTTATTCTTCTCTCTTTATTTCTTTATCTTCTCGTTTCTTTCTGTCTTTATTTTCTAATATTACCATCATTGTTGTCGACGCTGCCATCTGCTACTCTACTCTTTCTTCACCGTTGGTGCCTTCTCTTTTACCGTCATGATATCTTTTCTTTATCCTCTGCCGCTGCGTCTTCCTTTTCTCCTCATTCATCGCGTCCTGCTTTTTTTTGTAATTGTTATATTAATTGAAAAAGATGTAATTTTATATATTTATTAGTTTATAGTAAAAAATATTTTTATTTTATAATTTAATAAATTATATTTTTTAAAAAAATAAATTGAAAATAAATAGAAAAATATAAAATTTTGTTCTATGAGAAATTTCCGTAGAACATAAATTCTTTACAAAAACAGAGACAAAAAAAAAAAAAAAATTATTCCCATAAAAAATGTGAGGTGGGAATGGAGGATAGCCTCCGCCCTGCCTTCTTCCTCTGTTGTCCTTCTTTAGAAAGCAAGTCTTGTACCCAATTCCTCAAAATTGAAACTTTGTATATTTTGGGCCATCATATCTTATGTTCGCATTATTCATATGGTCTTCAAAAGTGATAAAAAAAAAAAAAAAGAAAAAGAAAAAATCGTTGTTTTGTGGTGATCAGCTCTATCATGCGTACCACGAATGATATCTGATCTACGGGAGATTTTTCTTCCATCATCATCTTCTCAGCTTACACCAATATTTAAAATTAATATTTGATTTTTGTTTCATCAAATTTATTTTAAATCCTTCACTTTTCATATTACGAGAAAAACAGTCAAGTACTAAAATATTATGATAATAATTAAAATAGGATGTACCCACATTATATTATAAGAACTACGCTTGAGCATTGAAATATTATGACAATAATTAAAATAGGATACATCGACATTAGGATGTGTTTTTTACATATAAATAAACAATTTCTTATTTTTTTATTTTCTTAAAGAATATTTTCATAAAAAATCATTTTATTTCAAACATGTTATTTTTTGACGAGCAAAAACTCAATTTTTATGTGCGAAAGAACTGAAAAAAAAAAAAAAACCAAAGCTATTATTATCATTAGCAATTTTTCTTGAAGTAGGGATTATCACCAGATTTATAATTATATCATCGCTCTCATAATTATATTTTTTATGCACAATTAGATATTTGTTGCTACTTATCTCTTCGAAAAGCAAATCTGCATCAAATGAAATTGAAAAATAGAATCAATTATTCAAATGAATTCATTCAAAAAAACTTCTCAATAATTAACGTCAGACTGAAAAAAAATTTTAAAAAAATGAGAAAGT
Organism: Omphalea diandra; assembly: GCA_949677035.1. Taxonomy (NCBI): domain Eukaryota; kingdom Viridiplantae; phylum Streptophyta; class Magnoliopsida; order Malpighiales; family Euphorbiaceae; genus Omphalea; species Omphalea diandra. The sequence continues at coordinate 10,499 of CATIWR010345651.1, forward strand.
ATATCCAACTGCTCAGCCAAAAATGCTAGCCTCTGGGAATCAATAAGAAAAAAAAAAATATTTTAAAAAATAAAAGAAAATAAAAAGTAAAATGATAGAGATGGGATTTGAACCCAACTCACATGGCTAATAAAAATCTAATTGCCAAAAATGGTTAGACCATGTTTCAAACCCAGGCCATAAAACGAAGATTTTAGAAAATCTTGTGTTTTCCGTTACGAAAACAAGCGAATTCAATGGTATTTTTTAATCCCATAAGAAAAGTACAATTAAAAAATTTAAAATAACTCAGCTTAAAAATTGATTTAACTCAATTCATGAGTTAAACCAAATTAACTTGACTTTAATTTGATTTCTAGTCAATCGGATTAATTCGATTCAAATTATTAAAAATATTTAAAATTTTATTTAAAAATAAAATAATACTTTTTATTTAAAAATTAAAATTATAAATAATTTCATCTGACTTGAAATTCAAAAACTATTTAATTTTTTCTGTATATTAATTTAATGATATGACATGATTAATTACAATCTAAAATAATCTTATATGAATCCAATTAGAAAATATATCATATCTAGTTCCACATCTACGCATAGTAAAAAAGTGAAAAAAACAAATAAAAGATATCTTCAAGTGTAAATTATGTTTTTAAAAATTAAAAAATTGATTTTACAATTTTTTATTCACAAAATTATCTTATTTGAATATAAAGTTCTGTGTTCTCATTTTGTATGAGAACAATTTCGAGAAAATTAATATAGTTTTTTACAAGAAAACACGCTCTCAGCTTTTTAAATTTGCCAATCGATTGTTAAAAGTGGATCTATAAGATTATAATATATTACATGGGATCACCTAAAATACTTAAATAATTGTTAGTTTTTTTATATATTTAATTGGAAGAGGCATAAAAATTTTTAAAAAAACCATATTCAAAATTTAAAATTCTTTTAATTTCACTTAATTCATAAAAATTTACTTTGAAATCAAAATTAAAATGAGTGATTTCAATTTTTTTTATTTTTGTGTTTGATTCACTTACAAATACAATAGAATTGAAATGAAATTCCCTAAATTGAGGAAATTAAATTCTTGTTCTTATGAAAATAAAATCAAATATATGCTATTTGATCAAGCTAATAAATATTTGACATATGATATATAACATTAAAATTCAATTTTAAATGAAATTAAAATTAAAATTCTAAATAATAATATAACAATAAGAAAAATAAATTTATCAAAATCTTAAACTAAAACAAAAAAAAAATTCTATTTTAACTACTATATATCATATATTTAGTATATAAAAATATAGAAACTTTATATTTGATTTTAATTTTAATATTATAAAAAATAGACTGTTAAATCAATTTCAATTTCCCAACAAATAAAACATAAAAAAAGATAATAGTTTCTTTTTTTAATTCTACTTGATTTTTGGATTATGATTTTATTTGCAAAATTTGAAGTAAATGGAAAGCCTTATGTTGTTATGAAATATCTATTATACATCCATTAAATTTGTAAAGTAACCCATCCAAAATTTTTGAGTCCTTCTGTATTTTTTTGATTTTCAAATAATAATTCTGATAAAATTTATAAAGTTTCGTTTTTTGAAAATGCTTATATAGTCTTTAAATTTTCAAATTTTATTATATTTTTAATTCATTTTCCAAAGTTATAAGCATATCACTTGCAAAATAAAGCAAAATTAAAAAGTTAAATAATTTTGAAAAATTATTCAGTATCTTGAAACACTTAAAAAAAGTGCCCATTCTCTCATAAGCATGTGGAATTCATCCATCCCACTCCCACATACATATCTGTGAGATAAGAAATACTATTTTCCAGTGTTCGAGGATAATAGGATCATTCTATAATTTGGCAATAACTTTTTACTATTGTTACATTTCCTAATGCAAAACACAAATAAAAAATAAAGATAAAAAAAAATCTACAACAAATAGTCTCCATTCATTTTGAGGAAATAATTTATTAAAAAAAAATTGTAAGAAAAAATTTTATTTTTTGTTAGTTATTCAGTTAAAATACTAAAAAATATCTTTTAGCATTTGGAGTACATTTGAAACTGTTAGTTCTCTAAATTTGTAAATTAGAAAATGTTTGAACTAGAAAAATATCCTATTTGTACTAATTGTTGAACATGAAAAAATTATAAATTATTGCTGTCACCTTCAATAACGGGCAATTGACATGAATGGTATGTGATCTCACTGAAATTTCTGGCTGCACCATAAAATTGTTCGTAACTGCTTCAACTGTGGCTCTTCAATAAACACATCTATAATAAGAATTTGATCACCTCCAAATTAGAGGCATATACACATATATACTAATCAAATAAAGGAGTGATCAAGTGCTTTAGAGAGCAAGTGCAACAATCAAATGATTAATTATATTCTCTTCAACCAAATAGATACATTTCCTTTATGCCAGGCGAAGCTTTGAATTGAGCATCTGATTAGTTAGAGTACTGATTAAGAGAGAGAGGATCTAATTTTTCTATGGAGCGAGTGATCATATTATCATATAGCATATGAAGGTCACTAAGAGCCAACATCATGAATTGCCAAACATACAAGTGGTACAAAATAAAGGCAAATGTACTCCCAAACAAAAAAAAAAAAAAAAAAAGAACCCATTATGATTCATCAGAGGCATATACTGATGAGGGGTTGGACCCATCTCACAGAGATGTCTTTCAATTTTGTATCAGTCTTTCTTTTCAGTGTCTTGTATTTTCAACCTTTGATCATAATTTTTTGTACAATCACTATAAAGGAATAATTATCTTCTTTTTATTTACCCAAATATGGTAAATTTTCCTTGCCACAATTTGTTCTTTCAGATTTGCATATCATTGAGGAGGCCCAAATTAATTATCTCAATATAAAATTTGTGGTCTTCTTTGGATTACTTTTTTCCACCTAGGTTTCTATATCCACCTTATGCGTACCACAGTTTCCTCAACTTAAAATAATGGCCACTACAATTTGACTGCAATGTTTATATTAATAGACTTAGTAGTAATTGGTGCAATAATTCATTAACGACCACATATATTAGGTCTAGCTCTAGGGCTTAAAGGATCACAAGCAAACAGTACCAGGAGCGTTTAGTTAATTCAAATATGATGTAAAGTGATGATTGTCTAATATTTTAGACCATATATCCACTCTATCAAAAGGATTCTCTTCAATTGCTTTCTGAGCCCAAAAACATCTTTGTCAATTCAAATTATATATTCGTCTTTTTTGATAATTTTGAATTCAAGTTAAAATTAAACTTGCGATTTATTTGATACGATTTCAGTACCATTAAATTAAATTTTTGGCTGGTCTTCTCAATTAAACAGTTAGGCAAGGTAGTCTTACCTGGGTATTTGCTAATCTACAGTCATACTTTCAATTTTGACGCAACGGTAACGATTTTGTTTTTCTTTTTAATGATCCGATGTGTGTCCTTTTAGCCTTATTTTGCAGATGCAGTAAAAAATCTGACAAAGAAATGAGCTGAAAATTTCAGGGCATGACTCATGAGGTATCACTTATATTATCTGGATTTATATGCCTACTCGAGTAAATTTTGAATATATATATATATATATATATATATATATATATATATATATATATATATGTATAAAATAATGAATGGAAAGAAAAGGACAAGTTCCCACCAAAGAGATAAAAAACAAACGAATAAGGAAGCAAAGTAAACATCATTTGCTGCACTAAAATAAAATAACCATTCTGTATTATCGGTCATTATTACTTTATCCCATACATATAGTGGTGATGAATAGAACAGATGAAGATGATGATGATTGTAATAATTTTTCACACTAAAAAACCTTAAAGAACCTAAAATACCTTATTCTAGAATATAATAATGGTTTTATTAAATACCCTCAATTATAATCACATATTACCATTAATGTTTTCTATATATATACACACACTTAGTTTGGAGTTTAAAAAATTGATTCATTTTCTTCTAATTGATATGTGCGAGTCAGACTAAAATGAGTCACCACTAATACAGTTGCACCGACTGGTGAGTTCGGATAAATGCAATGTTCATAATTCAAAGGAAAATGACGGTAATGATTGTATTGATGATGGCATATATCAACATATAATAAATCATAATTTAAGAAAAAAATAAATAAATAATAGTTAGTACAAAATAGTGTCAATCAATGGAGGAAACTAAGAAATAAAAATTGAAAGAGAGGGAAGAAAAAGAGGAGCAAAAGCACCTTCATGGGACCCATAACATGTCTCCTGATAGACCCCCTCATAGATGTGATTTTCTTCTTTCTCCCCACTTCACTATTATTACTACACTATTCTTCTTTCACATCCCTCTCTTTCTTTCTTTGTTCTCTCCAGCCCCACCTTTTCTTCTTCCTTCATTTCTTGCTAAAAATACCCAAGAATTCCCCTGAAAAGAGAATTTTTTTTTTTTACTTAATCATGTCAGGTGACAGGCCTAAAGATTATTGTGCTGAAGGGTCATCGCGATCCGGCGGTGATCATCATCAGCAACAGCAGCAGCATCCTTCTCAGCCGGCTGTGTTAAGCCGGTATGAGTCCCAAAAAAGGAGAGATTGGAATACTTTTGGGCAGTACTTGAAGAACCAAAGACCCCCAGTTTCGGTATCGCAGTGTAACTGCAACCATGTTCTTGATTTCCTTAGGTATCTTGATCAGTTCGGGAAAACTAAGGTTCATCTACATGGGTGCGTGTTTTTTGGACAACCTGACCCTCCCGCTCCTTGTACTTGCCCTTTAAGGCAAGCTTGGGGAAGTCTTGATGCTCTAATCGGACGGTTAAGAGCTGCTTATGAGGAGCATGGAGGATCACCTGAGACAAATCCTTTTGGAAATGGAACTATTCGGGTTTATTTACGCGAAGTGAGGGAGTGTCAGGCTAAGGCAAGAGGCATTCCTTATAAGAAGAAAAAGAAGAAGAAGAATCAAATCAAGCCAAGAGAAGAAGATGCTAAGCCCTCGATGCAGCCTACTTAATTTACCCCTACTTTGGCATCACCACATAAAATGGTAACTTCTGCTTTAAAATTTTATATAAATCACATGAAATGTTCACACACTTGCGTACACATATTTTTATTTAAAATTTTTTCATAATTAAGATAAAACTGTAAGATTGTGAATTGAAACTCATAGTGTATTCAATTAATCAAAAAAATATTTTTTTTTTTTAAAAAAATATTTTTTTTTTTTAAAAAAATACATATTACAAGCAAGTCAAATCAAAATCCTATACACAATCAATCCGTGAAATTCAATTCAGATATAAATACAGAATCTGTTTCTAGAAAGAAGTAGAAAAGAACAGTTAATTTGGATTCAGCACGACGAAAAGGACTTTGATGAATGAAAACTGTTTCCGGTTGCGGGTACATTTACTTTTCTTTCAGAAAACCCTAAACCCAAATCCCGAAACCCTAATCAGAGTATCAGTATCGGGACTGTGTCAGGAGGAACGAAGAACTGTGAGTTTACCTTAAATATAATAGCCTTTACCTCGATTGTATGGGAAGGCTATGATTGGAGTGAAGGAGTAGTGGGTTTCTCTCTCTCTCAAATCATGCAAAACAGTACTGTTTATAATGGTTTCCAGAATTAAAATATATCTCACTTGTTTACTTTTCCTTTGGGTTTGGCTCTTTTTTCCGATTCTCTGCGATTTTTGTGCTCCCCATGAATGGTCATGTGATATGTCATACGTTGCATGTGATTTAATATATATATATATACCCATTGACGTCTGATTTCAATTCTAAACGTTGCATTATACTTATTATTTAAACACCATTATGCTTCCTAAATATTTCCCGTAGTTGCTTCTTCATTATATAATATTTTCTTGCTATCAAAATCTTATAATATCCATATTTACAAATTTGTTTTCATTCTTAATTAATTATTGCTATCAAAATATGCCTCATTTTGCTTCTTGGTTTGTTCTTATAAACTTATGAATGCATAGAAAAAGCTATGCCATCTACTAAGTTTCTTTTTTTCTTTTTCAATATAATGTTACATAAGTTATGAAATTGGAAGTAAAAACTTTTCCCTTTCCAGAAATTCAATCATTTCAATTAAAATAGGATTCTGTAAACAATTTTTTTTTTTAATCATTGGATGTCTTCTTGGGACACTGGCATTTTCCAAATTAATATACCTACAATAATTTTGTTGTTCTTTTGTGTTGCATAAAGTCCAATAATCATCACAATATTAAATTCCAACTACTACAAAACATTATTTAAAAAATTATCTTTTTGTTTAATTAGAGAGAGTTTCAATACTAGGTACTTTATTTTAGTTCTTAATCAAATATTTGTTGGTTGTTTACAGCATATATAGGAGTTAAGCCACCCGTGAACCTATAGTTGAGATGTGATTTGAATTAGAATAGGATGTAAACATTTAACTCAATGCTTAGTGGGACTGATCAATCTAACTAAGCATTAGAGTCAACCGTATATATATGTAGTAACTGGAGGGGAGAAGATCTCCTATTGTAATTAGCAACTAATTAAGTTCATTCTTGATTTCATTTGTGAGATCTTAATTTGGAGTCAGAACAGGAGAGAATGTTTTCTTTTATTACCTCTGTAATTTGTCTACCTTGATGATCAAACTGAAAACATAGAATAGATGTTACAAACTAACTAGTATTGCCACCTTAATTATCGTTTCTCTTTGACAAAGAGAATGTACTGAGCCTCTGTCCATTTACATTTATTATCAGTCTAAGAAACGGTAGTTTGATCATCAACCAAAACCAACACAATGGTACAAGGGATGACTTTGTTCCAGAAAATATTAGTCTAGGAAACCATGCACACTTTGATCATCAAAATCAGTAGAAATTGGGGAATTTACCCTTAAATCAAATATATAGATTCGCTTCCAAGAAATTATGCACTTGATGGTTTCTTCATTGTTGACCAACTTCTGTGTGTGTAATGATTCCAGGTAATGTTAGCTATCCGTATATATGTCAACATTGGATGTTGGCAATGTTGAAATTTCTTGGATAAGAGTAACCAAAAAAAAAAAAAAATTCTCTGGAGGACATATCGGCATGTATTTAATTTAGAGGTGAAGGTGAAGATTATGGTATCGTTCACATTATTACACTATAATGTTGTAATTAATAATTCACTGTTAGATTAGATAAAAATTATTATTCACCATTGGATTAGATAAAATTAGATACTCATATTAGATGAAAGTTATTATTCACAATTAGATTAAATCACGTTATTTGACGACATTATTAATCCATCATTGTAGAATTCACCTAAAAGTTAAAGATGGTTAAGTATTATTAATCGGTGAAAACTACAGTGTCATTTATATTGTTATGTCGTAATTAATAAGTAATTGTAAGAATTAGATAAAAAGTTATTATTCCTTATTGAATTAGATAAGATTAAATGTCGTCGGATTGGATAAAAGTTATTATTTATCATTGAATTAGACCACATTATTTGACGGTATTATAAAATGCATCACTGTAGAATTCATTATTATTAATCTGTCCAAGGAATAGGAATTCTTCTTGCTTGCTGTTTCCGCAAGCTATCTCTAGGGATTCATGGCATTTGATACTTACTAAGCTAACATATGTACAGTTCAAGTGAGGATATATTTTTCCTACAAACTAGCCAGCAGGAAATCTCCTACTGTTCGATACATAGCAAATTTTTCACGCTATCTTGGCGAAACATAAAAATAGAATTAATTGCTTTAATTTTTAATTTTAAAATTTACCCTTAAATTAAATAAAAAATGTATATTTTTATCCTTTAACAGCAACACAAACTGTAACGTATCGAGCAGCAAGGGCAGTAAGAGATTTCTTGCTGCCTGATATGGAGGAAAAATTTGTCTTCCAATACATTATCTTAGAATTGCTATATCAAATTTTTACTGTATTTCTATTCTTTAAGCGTAAAAGACAAATTGTTCATTTTTTAATTTTGACAGCAAAGCAAAATAGGAAGTTGAGGAGTGAGGAATATAGCTATGTATATATATTGTATATATATATATACAGGTGAAGGAAATTTAGGGCAAAAATACTATATTATCACTACGATCGTATCCCAGCCCTAAAATGTAAGTGTGAGTGCTGAAATCATGGCAGAAGTAAATACTTTCGGTTCTAAAGATTTAGGAACAAACATCAATTTTGCTTGTACTTGATTTATAAATAAAAAAAGTTTGTGATAGTTAGAACTTATATATAACTTTTAATTGAAATTGTTATGACAATTAGATGTCAACAAAACACAAAAAAAATTGAATATGATTGAACATAAATCTACTTCACAAAATAATTAATTAATTAATTATATTAAATACAGTAACTAATTAATTTTTCATACTCGCAAATCCTTCACTAAATTACATTTAACAATTATTCTCACAAACAATATACTCTCAACAAATAATCACACTACTCCAACTCGCATACTAACTGTTGACTACCCTTGCAATATTAACGAATTACTGTTGCAATCTCAACAATTTTTGCAGCCTATACCATGTTGTACTGTACACTTTCAACGCCCCCCCCCCCCCCAGAGAAAAGGTAAGAGGAGTAGTAGGGGGGGGGGGGGGGGAGGAGGGGGGGGGTTGGGTGGGGGGGGGGGGGGGGGGGT
>CATIWR010345703.1:0-16027 GCA_949677035.1 Omphalea diandra
ATATATATATATATATATATATATATATATATATATATATATATATATATATATATATATTATCAATGTTATAATTAATGTTAGGTAAATCCTTACAAAGCCACCAAAACAAACATTACAAATACATTCAGGCTATTGAGGGAGAGATGAAGTTTTGGAGTGAGGGATTTGTATGATAATCTACGGTTTGGAGTGAGAGATTAGGTGGATCAGATGTAGAGTGCCTATGAGGTATGTTTGTATAAGGAGCATAGATAATAAAAGGGAGTTTTGAGACTCTTCATATATCTATTGTGTTAGAAGCAGAGCTACCATCAAAGTATTTAGTACTGGGTAATGGTCTATCAAACATCTATTTTACCCTTCCATTTTGGTACTGGGTGATGGTGGTTAATCTGATGGCATAACCTCCTCTAAGACATATTCCTCAGGTAAGAATATATCCTTTTATAGGATAGATTTTGGGATGACAAAATTTGATCTTGTGAGATCTGTTTGTTACAAGAATGTCTTTCCTTTTTGGTATGAAACCTATGTTTGGAAACAAAAGTTGTCATCATGGCTTTGTAATGAATTTTGTAGATAAGGGCTATTGGGATAGATCCTTCTGGCATTTTGTAATTATGGATCTTTATTTTAAAAGTCATAGACTGGTCCCTTACATAGACTCGACTTGACTGAGCTTAAGAGGGAGTCTTGAAAGTTTGTATGTCTGACATCTCTAAAGAGAGCTAGAATAGAGGTGTCTAGACCTTCTCTAATACACACACACACACACATATACATGTGTGTGTATACATACGCACATACATACATACACATATCTAAATACTCACGAACAATTTAGTCTAATATCCTTATTTCTATGATCAACAAAATAATTATATTAAGCATTGTCATAAATGAAAATAAAGAAGAAATAATAAAATAACTCTTTTTTGAATGTTTCCTCTCCAAAGTTTTCCTTGATACTTGATCTTTAACTAAAATTCTTATTTGAGAAAATGAATATCCAAAAGAGAATCAATGTGAACACAATGAATGAATAACAATCTAAGAGAAAATTGATTTTGAATTGTTCTTGAATGAGTGGATATGGTGGAAAGCCAGAGAAAAATCTTCTTGGTGACTATGTATAGAGCAAATGATGAATGGTGGTCTCCCTATCCAAAGTTTTCCTTTCTCTTTTTTTAAATAGACAAGTCAATAATTACATATTTGCCCAAACGTGTACAACCTTTACAAACATGCACATGCCATGCATACTCAAATTGTCGTATATAGGTCTAACTCTACACCCCTTTACAGTGTCCATAAGCCTTAACAAAATAGGCACATTTTCAGAATTTGCTCAGCACAACCTTGACAAAACATTTTCAGGGAATACAACAATTTTATGCTTCAAAGTTTGTTTCACATCACCTTGATAGAACATGTCTGGTCCATGTGAAACAAACTTAAAGAAAATCCCCTAATTTATCCAAGGCTGTTAAAATCCATCAAAGGATGTGACAAGCTAACACTTGAACTTCATCTTCCAAAATTAATTCAAACCTACAAATGATAAAATCAACACCCATAAATAATAAAAATAAATTAAAAATTAGACCAACCAAAACCTTAAATTAGGGCAAAATTAAAATATAAATTAAGCTCATCGAATTTCTCGACACTTAAGATTTTGCTTGTGCTCAAGCCAAAGAAAAAAAAATTAACGCACACTTAAATAAATTCAAAATACCGATTCTGCTCAATTTCATATGAACATTCATCATGTCTCATTAATGCACCATTTTAACTATAAATATTCATATAAAAAATTCATTAAACTTAGGAACTCATTAGCCTTAATAAGTACCCAATGAAATTCCAAAGAGAATAAAATTTAAGTGTATAGATACTTGCTAAATATTGCATAAGAAACACCACAAATAGATTGTCCATGAAGGACGCTACAATTCTATAAGAAATGCATTAGAGATTTTAAGGACATGTAAATTAAGTACAAGAGATCATCAAAACCTTGTATTTCCTTTTATTTTGTTTCTTTGTTTTATTGCATTTTTTTTTTTACACTTACATCCCTATACTTATAATTTTTTATAATTAGCTTCTAAGGGTATAAATTTCTTCCCTAAGATGTCATTATGCCTTTCATGCAAATATAAATAGGGGACTCCTAATGGACCTAGCTACTCAACACATACAAACTTAGGATGCTTTTCATACTCATATTTTAGTAGCATTTGACACAAAGGACGATATTTATGATGAAGACCCTTGGTTACTAAGTATCAAAATATTAGAGTAGATATCACTTTCACAATTGCACCTTAAATTAGACTTTGAATCATTTCTCAAAAATTAAATTCTTAAGTATTTTCTCTACTAGTTCATTAATATACACTCTTGTAGTTTCATTCATTGACAACCTCATTGCACTACCCACTATACAATATTAAGAAGTACTATACACCATAAATAAAATCTTCTTGAGATTAATCCATTTACTATAAATTCATTATAGTTCCCTAAGTTTAGCTAAACTAAAAAGCGGAATATGCTTGGTTAAAATTAGCATTCTTTCATTGACTTTCACATGAACACTCAAAATGAAAATTGAGCAAAACTAGCTTAACACACAACCACACGTAACCAAATTCACAAAACATAAATAAAACCAAAACCAATAGTCTTACTTGAATATTTCTCCAATGGAAAAACAAAGAAATTAAGTAACAATCTTACCAAATATTGGATTAAGCAATTTAAATCCTAAGACAATCAAATGCAAAATAACTCCTTGACATTAACATCCATTCTTGGCTTAAAGTTCCATCCATCTTGCATGAAGAGATATCAAAATTCTAGTACAAAATAATAACTCAAAACAACCAAAACATTAAATGACAAAATCTAAACATTCTAATAATTAAAAATTACCAACACAATTATTAAACATAACATTAATACTAATAACCTTAAACATAACATCTATAAAACAAAAACAAAAAAAGCTAAAAGTTCCCCCACACTTAAACTAAGCATTGTCTTTAATGCTTAATAAGATAAACAAATACAGTTAACATAAAAACATAAAACACAAAACATAACATCCTATTAAAGAAAAACATAACTAAATGCATAAGGCACCACCAAATCCGCATCAATAATCATGAGGTCGAGGTGTATAAATCTTTCTAACTGCCATGGTAGGCCGAAGATCAATGGCAAGCTCATCAAATTTCTTCTCCATTTTGATTTGATGCTACTCCATAAAAATCTAATGAGTCTCTAAAGCAATCAAATGCCTGCAAACCTGACTTTGAAAATCATTTCCTAAATTTGACGCATCTTGGGCATCCTCCTCTATAGGTACTATAGATGAAGTACCCTCTCTTGATGGAAAAATAGGCTTTCACTTTTTGTCAAGAAGATAATACGCACCATTTAACTTCTTAATGAGAAACATTTGCTTTATCATCCTAAGGTCTAAATACTCCAATCTACCCATAGGTTGTAAATTAGTGCATCTCTCAAACACTTTGAAGTGTTCAACAATAACAGTCATAAACAAACTCATGTAAAGGTTCTTATCATGCATTTTACTCAAACTATCCATCTGATCAAAGACCATATCCCAATATTCACTGCCTTTTTCTTTTCCATACACCATATATAGAACAATTCAACATTAGGTGTTGTACTTCTACTCTCTTTCCTCCCAAAAAAAGTGTAAGCCATGAATTAATAGGTATATTTGAACGTATAACTAGAAATGTCAATAATTTTGGATCTTTCAGGCCTAAATTGGTTTCCAATTTTAGTTATCTCTATCTAATAAAGTTAGGTAGAAAATTCTTTCTTATCAATCTTTACAAAACCCTTATTATAAAACCCAAACAATTTATTGAAATTTGTTAAGATCATCTTCTCATTCTTGTTTAATAACCTAAACTAAATCATATATTATGGTTCCTTAGTAACAAACAATGAATTAAAAACTCAAAATTCAAGTTTTCATAAATGGGTTTTTAAATCTTAGAAAATTTCCTCCACCCAATGTTCTCAATTCACATTCACATTATCATTCAATTCGACCTTAACCAAATCATTAGAAGAGATCAACTTGTTATTACACACATAATATTCATTCAATTTGTTATAATGCTTCTCTTGAAGTTCAGTTAAAAACTTGATTTGATAGGGATTCAAACTTTTTTCAAATAGAATAACATCCTCTGACGATGATGATGATGACGAAGACAGTAGTGATGGAGTGGGTGACAGTGGTGAGGGTTGAGCACGTGTAGCTTTCATCTTACCCATTTACTTCACACTTGAGGTTGCCATATGATTTGCTCATGATGAGCTTAATGGTGAGTAATAACAAGAAGATGAAAAAAAGGTCTAAAAAATGGTGGATTATTAGTGAAAGAGAGAATAAAGCCATTAGAGAGAGAAAATGCAAAGAAAAGATAAGATGAAACCTTAATATAATAAGAATGAACCACTCAAATTTTAACTTACCAGAATCATGTATGGGTTATACCAAAACTGCATGGGCCATGCATGTTGAATGGGCTGATGAAAGAGCAATATGCACAGGCTAGACTAAATGCACATGGCCTATGCAAATTGCAGTTGATTCCAGATATGAGATGCATGGGTGGATTGATTAAGATTAGGTTGTACCAACTTAAGTCGTGCACTAAGCATACTGAATATCAATAGTATGGGCTAACTGATTTGGTACAAGCTTTACTGATTTTTACTTATTCCAAAATTTTACTTGCATGGGCCAAACTTCTATTGCATGGTCTTGACACAAATGAGGCAATTCTAAAATTAATTTGGAATGGGGCAGACCTGATTGGTCAACTTGGTATAAGAGGAGCTTTAGAATGGTGCTATTTGTGTAAAAGCCTTTACCAACTTTGCAAAGAGTGTTCTTTGTGACTTATCCACCTTAACACCAATTGTCACCTTACATAGGTGAGTAGGTACATCATTAACCATTTTGTATACAAATTCATCTCCTCTCTACAATCCTTCTTTTATTAAAGACCTATGTAAAAGTTGTTTAACAAAAGTGTAAGGTTAAATTTCAAAATCAAACCTAACTTAAAACATGACATAAATAAATAACTAAAAACTAAAAACAAAATTAAAAATAATAATCATTTGGTTGCCTCCCAATAAGTGCCACCTTTATTATCTAGGCAAGACAACGTTACTAACGAATTTAAGATGGACATGCATCCATGCACTCCTTATTCTTTCTTGTTGGGACTCCTTCTAGTATGGTTTCAATTGATGCCCATTCACTTTAAAGGTTTCTTGAGTTTTTAGGTTCAAAAGCTCGATTGCTCCATGAGGAAACATCATGATAACCTCGAAAAGTCCACTCTACCTCAAATTCAACTTTCCTGAAATAAGTTTAAACCATGAGTTAAATAAAAGAACTTTCATTCCAAGAGAGAAAAACTTTGGAATCAAATATTTATCATGAAATTTCTTAGTTCTTTCTTTGTAAAGTTTTGCATAAGCTTCACTTTGCAACTCCTTAAGTTCACTTAATTTCAATAAGCGTTCTTCTCTAACTTTGCTCATATTGATATTTAACTCTTTGATTGCCTAATAAGCTTTGTGTTCCAGCTCCACTAGAAGGTGACGTGCCTTTCCAAACACTAGTCTATAGGGACTCATACTAATTGGGGCATTATATGCTGTAAAATACGCCCAAAGAGCATCATTCAACTTCATAGCATAGTCTTTCATTAAAGGTCACATAGTTTTCTCAGGAATGGACTTGATTTGCCTATTGCTCACTTCAACTTGTCCTGAAGTTTGAGGATGATAAATAATATCCACTTGATGTGTAATCTATACTTCTTCAAGAGACCTACAAAAATCTTATTGCAAAAATGGGTTTCACCATCATTAATAATGGCTTTAGGCATCTCAAACTTGATAAAAATAGTATTCTTCATAAACCTCACAATAACATTAGCGTCATTAGTCCAAATAAGTATAGCCTCTACCTATTTTGAAACATAATTGACTACAATAAAAATATACTTAAACCCTTTTGAATGAGGGAAAATGACCCATGAAGTCAATACCTTAAACATTAAATAATTTAACCACAAGATTAAAAGTTTAAGGTATCTCATTCCTCTTTACAATATTCCCACTACTTTGACATTTATCACATCTCATGCAATAACAATGAACTTTTTTAAATAAAGAAGGCCATTAGAAACCTGATTGGAGGACTTTAATAGCTGTTTTCTTGCCCCTAAAATGACCTTCACAATTAAGCTCATGACAAAAAGCTAAAATACTTTGTTACTCATCCTCCAGAATACATCATCTAATGATTTGATCAGAACATTGTTTGAACAACTATGGATCATCTCAGTAGTAATGCCTACACATAGAAAGAAATCTTTTCTTTTCTTAAAAAGACATGTCAAGCCTCAAAATACCATAAGCCAAATAATTCACAGTATCAACATACCAAGGCTCATGACCTAATATGTACAAATTCTCATAGGAAATGTTTCCATAATTTCCTTATTAGAACTAAGAGAATTAAAATTGGAAATCAACCTAGATAAATGATCAATAATCATATTTTCACTACCCAATTTTCCTCCAATCTCTGGGTAAAATTCTTGAAGAAGGAGCACCCACCTAAGAAGCTTGGGTTTAGCATTTGGCTTAGCTAAAGGGTACCTCAAAGCTGCATGATTAGAAAGTATAATGACTTTAGACCTAAACAAATATGGTCTCAACTTATCTAAAGAAAACACAACAATTAAGAATTCCTTTTCAACAGTAGAATAATTCTTCACTTAAGCTTCATCTAGGGTTTTACTAGCATAGTAAATAACATGCAAAGCCTTATTAACTCTTTGCCCAAGTATAGCTCTTATAGCAAAATCAAATGCATTAAACATGATTTCAAATGGAAGAGACCAATAAGGTGTTATAGTAATAGGTGTAATGGTAAACTTTTCCTTAAAAGTATTAAAAGTAGTAAGGCAACCATCATCAAACACAATCCACATCTTTAGCCATCAAGTTAGTTAATGGGCATGCAATTTTAGAAAAACCATTAAAGAATCGCCTATGAAAACCTGCATGGCTAAGAGAACTCCTAATGCCTTTCACCAAAGTCGGTAGTGGCAACTTATCAATCAAATCAAGTTTTGCCCTATCTATTTTAATTCCCCTACTAAAAACTACATGACCTAACACAATCCCCTGTCTAATTCAATGAATTGCTCAAGCACTTGAATCAAATTCTTAAGACATGCATCAAAAGATGTACCAAACACTAAAAATCATCTATAAATACATTGATACAATCATTAAGCATGTCAAAAAAGATGGAAAGCATGCACCTATGAAAATTAGCAGGGGCATTACAAAGCCTAAATAGCATCCTCTTAAAAGTAAATATCCTAACTAGACAGGTGAAAGTGGTCTTTTTCTGATCCTCTAAAGCAGTTAACACTTGATAATAACCTGAAAGACCATTAAGAAAATAATAAAATCCATGACCAATTAAACACTTAAGAATTTGATCAATGAAAGGAATAGGAAAATGATCCTTCCTAGTTGTAGCATTTAGCTTCCTATAATCAATACATATCTTTCACCCTATAGTTGTCCTAGTGGGAATTAACGCTTCTTTTTAATCATTATGATACTTGACTTCTTAGGGACCACATACATTGGACTTACCCAATTACTATCAAAGATGGGATAGATGATCCCCTCATCTAAAAATTTTTACACCTCTTTCTTACCACTTCTTCTATATTAGGATTAAGCCTTCTTTAGGTATCCCTAACAAGTTTAGCATTGTCTTTTAAAATAATCTTATGCATACACATGGTAGGACTAATCCTTTTAATGTCAGAAATTCCCTACCTAACAACTTTCCTAAGTCTTTTTAACTCCCTAACAGTAACTTCCTCTTCTTCAGGAGAAAGTTTAAAAGCTATCATTGCTAGATATGTATTTCTCTCTCTTAAGTAGACATACTTAAGTGTAAAAGGAAGTACCTTAAGCTCAACTTTAAGTGGTTCAAGTTACTCTACTTTCTCATTTGGTGTTACAGAAAGTAAAGTATGTCTTAGTTCCTTTATAGATGTTATGGGTTCCATTACCTCTACAGTGTCATAAAGATTTAACACCTCATCATCTAACTTCTCATCAACTCTTTTTATTGTCAAAGCAACATCTAGCTTATCTTTTGATGAATGAGGTTGATTCTTGGATCCTAATTTGTATGTAACACAAGTTTCAAGCCTTTAATTCAAAGATTAAATAAGATAAACTCTTAAATCCCAATTAGACCTCTAGAAAACTTATTTCTAGCAACATGAATTATAAAGATTTAAGAGGTTTTAATCTCAACCTTAAATTGACTAAGTAATTTAAGACCTAGATTGAATGAGTTTGTGAAATTATTAAGAACTCACTTAACAATCTCACCAAGTTCTATTAAGAACTCAAGAAGAGAATTAACTCTCACAAGTAATTTTGCTAAAAGAAATATTCTTCATTCATTCATTGATTCATTTGGCCAAACAAGGAGGCTATTTATAGTCTTTACAAAACTTCTAGAAACCCTAAGAATCACTTCCTAATTAGTCTTTGAAATCTGCCTAATCTATTTAGGAAAAAAATGATACTCTTAAGTTAAATAGGAAAACTAAAAGACACATTAAATATTTTTCTAACTATAAAAGAAGATTCTTGCACAAGTAAATAATATAAGTTCCTAATTAGAAAAAGAAGAGAATTATATATTAATATCTTGTCAATCTTAGAAAGATATTTTGACTTGACTTTTTTTGAATTTTCTTCCATATGTGTTGCCCCTCAATTATTTCCTCTTTATAACTTTTATTCTTCCATCAAAAGATGCTTAGAATATTTTTAAAAGTTTCTTAGAATATTCTAGAACCTTTTTGAAACTTTCTAGAATCTTCTAAAATACTTTTATGCAAATTTTCCCCATTTGCAAAGTTGGACTTCTTGATTTCATTTTGAGGATCCATATATGAAATGGAACCACAAAAATGACCATTTTTCCCTTGTGAAAAAGGTTGTCCAAATAAGGTAGATCCAAATAAGACAGGTTCAAATAGGGCAAGTTTAAATATGACAGTTTCAAATATGGCAACTCCAAATATGGTAAGTCCAAATAAGGCAAGTTCAAATATGATAGGTTTAAATATGACAATTTCAAATATGACAGTTTCAAATATGACAAGTTCAAATATGACAGGTTTTAAAGCTTTTGTGATGCCTTCGTCCTTTTGAATGATATCTCCTTGCTAGTCTCTTTCATTTTTTGTAACATTATGCTTACCTCTAACTTGGTTCATATCATCTTTCTTATCCTACAAATAAGTGTCATAAATATATGAGTCAAACAAATCTATATATGGACACTTCAATAAAAGAAGTAAGGGAACAAGTTAGAGAATTAAACACTTTAAATTCCACAGTCTCTTCTAAGACTGTCATAGTCAACTTCCTATTATGAACATCAATAACAGTTCTGATAGTTGCCATGAATGGCCTACCTAGGAGAATAGTTAGCTTTTTATCCCTTAAAGGTGAGCTCTCCATGTCAAACATCACAAAAATAACAGGGACAATCACTTACGTACCTGAACTAATAAGTCCTTCACTATACCTCTAGAATATGTAACTAACCTATCTGCCAATTGAGACGCATTGTTATTGGCTTTAACTCTCCCAAACCTAATCGAGAGTAAATGAAAAAAGGGCATCGAGTTAATGTTGGCTCCCAAATCAAGTATGGTTTTAGCCATCTTTTTATTCCCCAAGATGATATCAAAGTGAAACTCCTATGAACCTTCATCTTTTAGGGCAATTTTTGCTAAAGTATAACACTAGTAGTTTTTGAAACTAATACCTTCTCATTATTCCCATACCTCTTTTTATTGGAAGTTAGCTCCTTGAAGAACTTGACATATGAAGGCACATTCCTGAAAACATCCAAGAAAGTCAAGTTAATATTCATCTTAGAGAGCATTTCATAAATTTCAGAAAATTGTTTATCCTTCTTGTTATCATTGAGTTTACTTGGAAATGGAATAAAAGGTTTGTAAGGCTCAGCTGCCTTATGGAACTCAGGTCTTAAAAAAGTCTTCCTTTGGTTATCTTTCTAGTAAAGCTCATCTAGGACTTCTATATGAATGCCTTCATTAATAGGCTCAACTTGTTCCTCTTCTCCTTGTTGCTTTTGAGATGAACCTGCATAAGGGGAATCATACTTATCAATTCTCAAGCCAACTCTGTTTTCATAAACCTTACCACTTCGTAGCACAATAATTAATTTTGCTTGCTCAAGTTGACTTGGTAGCTTTCCTTTCTTATTCTCTTGAACTGCCTCTATAATTTAACCCATTTGAATATCTAAGCTCTTAATAAAAGCCTCCATAAAATCAGTTCTCTTGTCATTCCTTTTATTCTTGTCTTGAGTTGCTGAGATGAAAAAGTGTAAAGTATCTTTTAAGGACTATTTCCTTAGAGTATTTGATGGTCCAGGCTGGTTCTAAAATTGAGGCTGATTTGGATTTCTTTGAAAATGTGGTTCTTGGTATTGGAAGTGAGAAAGATTGGTGTTTTGATTTCTCATGAGCTAAGATGGGTTCTAGTTATTATTTCTTCTTGAAAAATTAAGACGGTTCCTTCAATTAGGGTTATAAGTATGGGAAAAAGGATTATTCCTTTATTGTCTAAGTTGGTAGGAATTTATATACTTTGCTTGCTCAAAATAATTACCTACATAAGAATCATAACAAAAGCAAACATTAGCACTATGACCATATATTCCATAAATACCAAATACCTCATTAGTTGGTGCATTCTTGTCATTAACTAACATCCTAACTTGCTTAGTAAGCTCAGCTAGTTGCATAGCCATCTCATTATTGTTAGAAACCTCATTCACACAAACTCTCCTTCCTTTTACAATATTTTAATGAGAATTAGCTTCAAACATCTCTAAGATGCCATAAACTTCTTCAACTGCCTTTTCTAGCATCACCCCTTGTGCTAAATTATCTACCAAACATTGATACTATTGAGTCAAACCATCATAAACGAACTGATTTGTCACATGTAAGGGATACCCATGATGAGGACATTGTACTAGCAACATCTTGAATCTATCCTAAGCCTTATGAAATGACTCATTGTCTTCTAGTAGAAATTGGATATTTCAATTTTTAACTCTTTTATTTTCTAATGGGAATAAAATTTACTCATGAACTTCTAGCACACGACATCCCATGACTACAAGGAATTCGTTGGCAAAGTCATCCACCATGCTTTGGCTTTAACCTTTAATTTATAGGGGAAAAATCTTATCCTTAATTGATCCTCATTCAATCTTGACAAAGGAAAAGGGTTCACAATAGCATAAAACTTTATAATGAAAGTGAGAGGATCTTCACTTGACATCTGATAAAAAGATAGGAGCATATTAAAATGAATATTTTTTAGTTCATAGTTCATGGCTGCTTCTCTTAAGACAATACAAGAAGTGGTATTGTCTATCATTGGCCTGGCATAATCTCTCATAGCCAACTGCCTTTCAACAACTTCTTCCCTAAGTGGATATACCATTTCTTTTTGCTTTACTACCTCTCTTGCTTCTTTAGTTTCTTCTTTATGACTTTCAAAGCCTTCTTCATTGTCTTTTTCTCGGGTCTCTTTAGATTTTTAAAGTCTTTGATCTCAAACCAAATTTATGTTGAACGATTGTCGTAAAAGAACTACTTGGACTTTTTGATTTTGTCCTTTGACTTTGGGTATAATGAATAAGAAATCACTAAAAGGTAAAAACTAAAACACTAAAAACAAAGCAAAAACAAAAGCACATAAACAAAATAAAAGAACACAATAAAAATAAAAACAAACTTTGGCAACCAAATAAAATCAGCTAAGAACTTTAATCACAAGTCTCCGATAACAGTGCCAAAAACTTAATGTCTAAGGTTATACTCGCAAATGTGCGAATTATATGCAAATATAATGGAAAGACACTTTCGAGGTCGATCTCTCAAGGACTAGAATGAGTTAATTTCCTAACTAATTATAATCAAATTACCAAATTAAACAAAGACTATTAAAAAGAAACCTAAACACTCTAATCCTTTTGAAGTTTCTTTAGTAAATTAAATAAACTAAAATAAAGCTTGTAAAGTAAAAATGCAATGGAAAGAAAATTTATGAAATGAACTTCGATGATATGAAACCAGTATTTAGCTTCATCACCCAACTTATATAAATTCTTGCTTTTAAGATTAAGAATAGTTGAAGGCGATCACCTAAGTTCCTAACTAAACAAATCAATGAATTAATTAGGAATACAATTTCAATATTAAATTAAAGGTAATGTTTCCATTGATTTAACCTAGAGAATTTTCATCCAATATTGATGAACGATGGCTAGTCAAAAATTAAACTTGAAACTAATAAACATCAATATTGAAAAAAGTAATAAATATTCATTAATGAAAATTAATAGGCAAGGTTTATACAAAGTTGGGTAGCTAACTAAATATCCATGAACAATTTAACCTAACATCTTTATTTCTATGATCAACAAAATAATTATGTTAAGTATTGACATAAATGAAAATAAAGAAGAAATAATAGAAGAACTGCCTGTTGAATATTTCCTCCATAAAGTTTCCCCTGATAATTGATCATTAACTAAAGTTCTTACTTGAGAAAATGAATATCCAAAAAAGAATTAATGCAAACATAATAAATGAATGAATGAATAACGATTTAAGAGAAAATTGATTTTGAATGGTTCTTGAATTGGTGGAAAAGCAGAGAAAAATCTTCTTGGCACTTGTGTATAGAGCGAATGATGTATGGGATCTCCCTTTCCAAAGTTTCCGTTACTTTTCTTATAAATAGACAAGTCAATAAAGACATTTTCCTAGACATGTACAACCTTTACAAATATGCACAGGCCATGCATACTCAAATTGCCGCATACAGGTATGACTTTACACCCTTTTTACAAAGTTTACATGGCCTTTACAAAATAAGCACGCTTTCAGAATTTGCTCCGCATAGCCTTGACAAAATAGGTTTAGGGTGTATAATAATCTTATGCTTCCAAAGTTTATTTCACATTGCCTTGACAAAACAGGTCTAGGCCATATGAAATGGACTTAAAGAAAATCCTCTAATTCGTCCAAGGCCATTACAATCCATTAAAGGATGTGACAAGCTAACACTTGAACTTTATCTTCCAAAATTAATTCAAACCTACAAATGATAAAATCAACACCCATAAATGATAAAAAAAATAAATTAAAAATTGGACCAACCAAAACGTTAAATTAAGGCAAAATTAAGATATAAATTAAGCTCATCAATAGACATACACACACATGTGCTTGTATGTGTGTGTATGTGTGTATGCATGTATGTGTATGTATATAAGTATGTATAAAATCCTTACGATCATTAAGAAATGTATAATTATTTCCATATCTTGTTAATGCATAAAAAAAAATACATGAAAATTATTTAATGTTCCTTTCCAACCAATATACATAAATATAAACATCATATCTTGAGAATAAACAACTATCATGTTTCATCTAACAATGTTGCTTTTCTACCATAAAAAGTTTTTAACTTAGGAACTAGATACCAAATTGCTATATGAGCCCCATTAATTAGACATATACATTTTTATAACCAGTAATGTGTTATTGATTTATATACATGTCATGCTAATTTCGAAATGATAATAAAGCACAATAAAAAATAAAAAGAAAAAGTCAATTGATATACCTCAAAATATGGATAACATCTTGGATTATTATGAATTTCAAGTTGTACAAGTACCAAAAGCAACTAATGCTCTAATCACTCTTTTACTTCACTTATACACTGTATCAAGTGAATGTTGAAATTTTTCAACCACAATTCTCTTACAAGTATCATGGCAAAGAGTTGTTAATCCTATTCCTACTCTTTCTTTTATACTAATATATCTTTTATCTCATATTAAGCTTATCATTTTTAATTTGTTACATAAATTTGTAAATACATGTGGTGCCATGTGAAGTTCATTATAACATCTTATCAAATTTCCAACTAATACTTCAAAGATATATATTTTTTTCCATTAAGCATGAAAGTCTTACAAGGAATTCTTTAACGTCATTTTTATGATTCATCAAAGTCCTCATTGTATAATTATATCTATCACTTCACCATTTTATTACCAGAGGAACTTATTGTATCATTATTATTATTATTTACATATCATGTCATTTATCCTATAAAACAAGATAATTAAATGAAAATAAGTTTTAAAATAACATATATAATAATTATGTAAATAATATGATTGAGAAATAAAAATTAAATACCATAAACAAAATTGTCATATAACAAAAATGATATAAAACCATAAATCATATGCCCACATATTAAATACCAATCAAGTCTAACACTCAATAAGCAATTCAAAAATTTAAATCACTTGCAAGTATCTTCAGTATGATAAAACATAAACCTTCCAACCAAGTTTTTTTTTTTTCTTATCAGCACTTATTAATATGAAAACTTTTATCCAATCTAGATTCATAAATTTTCTAATCCTTTATTGAATGTAGCATCAGAAATATCCTTTATTATTTCCGATACATACATACATACATTCTTTTATGAAATATAGATCAAATATTACGCTAATAGTTTGGCTACAGCTAAATCTTTTCTAGTTTTAGCATTAAGAGAAGATAATCACTCTTCCAGACAATAATCTAACTTCTCAAATTTTGATTCTTTTTAACTCGATTACAACTACTGAAATAATTATCATCAATTTGTTTTCCTTTAGAGCTCCCAATATTATTTTTTTCACTTTTGATTATATCTGTTGAGTACAATGTCAAATAATCATCAAAGAAATTACTTTAATTGGAGTATACAAGAAATATGAACTTGCCTTGAATCCTCTTTTTCTTATTTGATTGAAATGAAATCTTCTTAAGTTAGCTATATAGAGCTAGCTAAACAACCTTGAGAGATTAAGAGATGAAGAAATACAAATATAGTTGAGTTTAAAAACTGCTAGAGCTTTTTTTTTTTTTTCACTTAACATCGTTGAACAATGAATTCTAATTTTCATTTTCTTTAGAAATTTTTTTTGAAAAAAACACTTTAATTCTCCACAAATAAACAATCATTTAACTTTCTCCTGAATATATATACAAATAAATATTGAAATTCAATATTCTTGAATTTTGCTAGTTGGTTTACTCTAGGTTATGAAATAAAATTTATTTTCAATTTATAGAATTATTAAATTAGATTTTAAATTTGTAACTTTAGTAGTTTATATCCTTTGTGAATTTTTAAAGTTTATCTATTTCTATTAATCAAAGAATTTGATAAAAAGTATTATAGAATCAAAATAATTAAATTAAAATAATTTTTCGACATACCAACTATGATATACATACATTTACAAAATGAATTTTATAAATTCTAAGAAATATAGTTTTATCAAAGAAGCCTAAATATAAATTATTGTTGGCAAAACTAATGGGCTGACATGGACTGAAACTGTAACATCTCTATCCACATTTATTGGCATTATCACATGAACATATTCATTGCATAAATGATATGAAATCCCACATGAACATATGTATTGGATAAATGATCATTTAGTCAGACAATTTGTAGAAGTATGACAATGACACTTGCACCGTTATATTTGGGACACTTGAACATATATGTAGTGTTTGTATAGCTGCATGGAAAATTGTCTTATGTTATGTGCATGTTATAACATCATAAATAATGGTATTATAGAGCTTATTTAAGAGTATAAGGAGCATTTAAGGATTGAGAGATGGATAAAGGTGCTTAAGGAGTGAAGAAGAGGGACTAAAAGAGGAAAAGTGAACTTCCAACCAATAGA
>CATIWR010345715.1:0-22992 GCA_949677035.1 Omphalea diandra
GACATTTTCATTTATTATTTTATCATATATTAATTGTCTTCCTAACTTTAATATAGACAAACTATATGCATATTGTCATAAAGAAAAATATAGCAACTCAATTTTAAGGATAGTTGAAAGAAAGAGAAATTTATTTAATCAACTATTTTAGTGTAGTTGCTAATAAGAAATATTATCGTACTATTGGGGATAATAAATACATGAACAATTTTTCAAGAAAAACAATTGTTAAATAAGTTACTAATGTAATATAATATATACATGCAATTTATTTAATGATAAATCAATATTTTATAAACCTTTCTTTTTTCATTATCAAATAATAAAACAAATATATCTTCATAATAATAATAATAATAATAATAATAATAATAATAATAATAATAATAATAATACAATATTAATGTACCATTTTAATTATGAGACATAAGCCTAATCACTTAAACAAAAAAGATTTCAATACATCAAAAATATACAAAATCAAAATCTTAATTTTATTAAAAACATATGATCCAAAAATGTCAATTTAATTAAATAAAATATTAATTTATGCCTCAAACAACAAAAGCATTGACATAAAATATATAAATAACACAAATAAAGGATCAAATAATATGTTTATAAAAATAAAATAAAATGAAAGCACCATTAAACAATATAATTTACAAAATAAACTCATGTATGCTATTTCGAATAAAACTAAGAAGAAAATAAGAGAACAATATATACAATAAATACTTATAAAAAATAAATATTATATATCTCACTATATTATTCAAATAATAAAAATTTAACTAAAAACTTTCTTAATCTATCAAACTCCATGAGCATAAAACTAGTAATTTCAGATTGGTCACCCTCATTTTATCATTACATAACAAGTGGCGAAGTGGAAACCAACAAATACTTAAGAAGTAAATTGTTTTCCCATTTTCAAGATAAAAATTACAAAGAAACTGCACTGGAAGAAGTGAAAATTTCATTTCATTTGATTCTCTTGCAAGAGGCAGCTATGATCGCCTCATCTTCTCTGGATCGTTTCATACTGGCATTCATGTAGCTGCATTTCAAACTGCTTGAACTGATGCTGGGGTAGTTATTTCCTCTTGATCCAACGTCTGGAAAATGACCTGCAAAATATGTTGTTCTAAACAAGAGCTTGAACAACTATCTTCACATTAGGAAAGTTCACTGGCACTGAAAAACAGAAAGGGCCTTGCAGAGACACATGCATCATACGCAAGGCGGCAAAAACCAAAATAAGCAAAGGATATTACAACACCACTTGGCATTGAGATAACTAACAGAAAAACACACAATCACACTTGCGGCCTTCATCTCATTCTTTGTAAACAAGCATTTAAGTTGCATTTATAGGATGAAGATTGAAGGGTATATGATCAAATAGCAAATAAGCACATTACCTAAGTTGCCTTCATTTATCTTTAACTTCTTGAGCAAATTGACATCTTCCAACGTTTGCTTCCTCTTAAAGCCAAGACCATTGAATTTGGACACTTGGTGACCATCCTCACATCCTGAAGAACCAAAGATTAAATGGCAATTACAGCAAACCACCAACTAATTTAGCAACAAAAAACTTCTAGACACATGAATAAGTTAATTCCTATAACATAAAGCTACTCTTCAATTTCTTGATTGCTATAAATACCAATCAGGAAATGCTGAGAAATTCCAAATTATCAGCACAGTTTTAGAATTTCACCTGAATTGATTTCCTTTAACTTCTTATTCATGATCAAGTTGTTGACATCTTCAGATCGTGGCCCTCTACTAATACCAACTTCTTGTGCTGGTTCAGGTCTGCAATTAACCCTAGTAGCAATAGCAGCAGCAGCAGCAGCATCTTGAAGATCGTGCCCACCTGTGCATTCAATAATAAATATTCAAAAAATGCAATTCGCAGATTGTGTTCCTGAATTTTTATTTTCTTTATTTCTGTACAAAATTATAAAGAAAATAAAAAAAAATAATGAATACCAAATTACTTTTAAAAAATCAACTTCTTGGTCATTTGCTTTCTCATAATTTCTCAGCAACCGAATAGAACCAAGAAAGAAAAACACAAAAATGAAGAAACCAACAACAACAACAACAGCAACAACATACGTTTAGTCCCAGATTTACAGAGCTTGCCATCCACAAAAATAGCGTCTTGATCATCATTACCAACACCAGCACCAGTTGACAACCCTTTAGCTTTAAAGAAGTTAATAAGTGATCGCCATGTAACAGAAGAAGAAACAAGATCAACCCCTCTACTAATAAAGTGACCATTGAGCTTCAACGTTGATGGGTGAATCCCAAAAGACCTGGCTATGGAACCCAAGTCAAGTTTCTGGTCATCCCATGCGAGGAATGGCACTGCCTTATTGGATACTGAGGGGCAGAGTAACTTGATGGTTCTTGGCTTCTCGTTGCGTACCATTTTTTTTTTTTTTTCTTCAAGCAATCTTTTCTGAGTCGACCATGTTGATGAATGTTTCGCCTCTGTTTCTCGTGCGTCTAACGGTTTCTGGAAGTGTCTGAAAGCACTGCAAAATAGTTTTTTGAATGGGTTTGAATTTTGATGTTGGGCCTCACAATAAGGTTTCTGATTATAAGGTTTTTGAGTATCTTCTTTTATATAATTTCACAAGGCACTAATTTTATTAATAATAAATTGATTTATAGTTAAGAAACTCAAAAATACTCATAAGATTTCAATTATTTTAACCTAAGTTTATTGATTATTTATATCTCATTGTCTCACAGGAATTATTCTAATTTTAGTCTCAATTTAGATAGTTAAAATAATTTTAGATATGTAATTGCGATAAAAGCAATTTTCTTTTACTAAGATTCGAAACAACCTAGCTATTTTTTAATTTTATTTATTAAATAAATATTAAAGATAAGTTTTAAATTAATGTATATGTTACTGTATTCTTATCTTGATATAAATTTATTATATAGATAGTTTAACATTCTGATAATATATATATATATATATAGTGTTTATAAAAATTTGAACACAAAGAGTTCTATCTTTTCCTTTCTAAATATTTTTAGGTGATACAAGTATGAAAATTTTTTTTTTATGTAGTTTTATACTTTACCCATATATATATATATATATATATATATATATATATATATATATATTATTGTTTAAATATACTTTTAGAATAATTTTCAAAGAAACTTTATTTTCTTTACTTAAAATTAATTAATTAATTTATTAAAATAAAATAAAATCCTTATAAATTCTAAAAAATTTATAAACAATTCAAAGAATCACATTTTTTTCGATAAAATAGTATCATTCATTTTTTTTTTTTTAAAAAAAAGCCATACAACATCTACAAGTAAAAGATATTGGGATTGGAAAAAAAAAATCATATTTACACTTTTGAAATACACTCTAAATTGCAAAAATAACTATTTATGTAGTAAATTTGAGAGTTATTACAGATACGAAACTATCAATCAAGTCAGCAATGATACCCACATCTTCATGTGGCAAATCGAGTTCTTCAATCATCTCTTCAGCCACTGAAGATGAAGTATCGGAATCGAGATAAAAAGGAAATTCGACACGCTTTACTCCTCCAGCAACATACCCAACAATGTGCATAGTCAATGACAATGTATTATCAGTATTCTTCTCCCCTCTTATTCTGAATTCATTCTTGTCACTGAACCTGTGGAATTCTGAAGGTGACAACTGCTGAGCCTCACTGGTGATGCTTTTTGTAGATGTAGAGCCTACTGATGAAAGGTTGTCGACTTGATCCGATAACTCCGAAGATGCAGAAAAAATTTGCTTGGAATAGTTCTCTGTTGCCAGGAAAGGATGCTTCAAGAGTTGTGCTGCAGGCAACCTCATAGAAGCTGAAACAAGACACTTGTCTATGAAATGCCTAACTTGGGGGTCATCCACTCTACTAAGAGAAGCAGGTTTTATGCCCGAGATAACCTTCTTATATATCTGCGCAGAATTTTTGCATTCACAATATGGGGTTTCGCCGGTAACCATCTCCAGCATGCACATGCCAAAAGAATAGATGTCAACAAGTTCGTTGTAGTCCTCGTCTTCATAAAGCTCCGGAGCCATGAATTCGGCTTTATGCTGCGCTTGCGTGAGAAGAGTCGCCAGACCAAGATGTCCAAATTTAACCACCCCGGTGTTTCCATTAACAAATATATTGTCACAAGTCAAATCGCCAAGAACCATAGAAGGAATATGAGTATGCAAATAGTGTAAACCGGCAAGCACCTGTCTTGCCCATTTCTTGATCGCCTTCTGATCCACGTTCTTATGTTTTCTACGGTACTGCCGCAAAGAACCGGAAGTAAACAATTCCGTGACGATGTTAATCGTTATGCGCCGAAAATCAATCCAAAATCGGTACACCTTCATGATGTTTTGATGTTTCAATGATTTGATAACACGAAGCTGTGAATCTAATGTTTGCAACAGGTCGGGACACCGCAGCACATCTTCATCAATACTCACTTGCATCCATGCAACTTCCATCCCCTCAACTGTGTCAAATGCCTTGTGTACGGTCTTTACTGCATCTCTTTCCAACAGTTCCTCGCAGACGTATCGACCACTTGGATCAGCCGCCGCAAAGGCATCATCGCCACAACCAATCGCACGTAACGGTGAACCCAAATCCATTAAATCAACGAGCAACAACACAGAAAATAATGCAGAAACAAAACCACGACCAATAATACCAAGAAAGTAACTCAGAAGAACAGAAACACCGACCAAAAACGCAAAGAAAATAAAGCCTCTCTTTCTCTCTATATATATACGTATATATTTACTTTCATTGGTCGAAAAAAAAGGGGTAAGAATCCTAAATAGATTGGAACTTTACAGCAGATTGGCTTGCAGCTCATGCGCGCACTCTCCCGCTTGTTTTGCATGCTTTTTCTGCTTCAACTCGGCATGACGCGTCAGTAAATAAAATTATTATTATTATTCTTTTTTTGTAGTTATTTTTTCTCTAGAAAAGAAGAGTTCTTTTCTTGGGCAGGAAGTAGGCAAATCAAAAGGTATAAAAAGAAACTTAAGATGGCAATTCCGATCTCTGAATCTAAATTGGCGTAAAATTTAGGACTTCTCTCATGTACCAACCATTTACATATATACCTGTCTTCTCTTTTGGGTTTCACCCCTCAACCCAAAAATCCATTCCAACTCTCTCAATGATCAATGCAGCCCCAGCAACAACAGCAGCAGCAGCTGCAGCTGAAGGGTATGATTATGATACCAACTTACTTTTAATATTGTTTTGATATTACAAGATGAAAATTGATCAGCTCCTTGCCTTTGTCCTATGCCCAAGACGTTTGAGATTCGATTTTTGAAGATATTGGAAGTGTTGTTTATACTGGTATTTGTTATGTTTAAGTATTTTTGTAATACTTTTCATTATTTTGCATCTGCAAAAATATACAGAAAAATAGAAACTCCTTGGATTTTTTTTTCGCGCATCAAAAATAATATTTAATACGATCAGAAATTTTAGGATTAAAATCATTGAGCAAACACTCGACTATTAGCTTATTAGTCTAATGATTTTTTTAATTCTTTTTTATGGTTTCAATGTCATTTCTTGCCTATGAATTTTTCAGTATAATATATGAGTTTTATTTTTTTTTTCAAAAAAATAGAAATGGATGTATTGGAAGTAAATAAGCAATTGCTTGAGGAACTTGAAGAAATGGGATTCCCACTTGGCCGAGCAGCACGGGCACTTCATCATTCAGGTGTCCCTTATATATATATATATATATATATATATATACATGTTCTATTTGCATTACTTTTAACTCTTGCCTTTTTATGTTACTAATTATGGTTGTGGAATTATGAGTCGTGTAATTGCAGAGCTGAGGGTTTATTACTGTTTAAGAAACCTCTAGTGATAATGATTGAATAGATTGATTTCAGGTCTGAATTTTTAATAGCATAATTCTGAAAATTTTGAAAGTGTTAATCTTTTCTTGTTGTGTTCCCATTTTTAAATCAGAGGTTAACAAAAAAAAAAAAAAAAAAAAAAAAGAAGACCTCTTGAATGTGTTAAGAGTTAGATCCATGAAAGACTCCTAACTAAGACTGAGAAAGGAACATCTTTATTTGCCATAGTTTTGAACTTTATGATTTCTTTTATTCAGCAATTGTTATTTTGGTATGCCTTCCTGCTTTTCAGATTTTTTGCATTTGTGCCTAATTCATGTTTGCGGACATGGGAATTTTTTCCTTCAGGGAATGCTAGCATTGAGGCTGCCATAAATTAGATCATTGATCATTATAATGACCCAGATATAGATCAAGTGCCCTCAGTATGATTTTTTTTTTCTTTCCCATCTTGATGTTGGTTTTTTTCCAATATATATTGGTGATAATTACTGTTGAAGTCCTAAAGTCTTGAGTACTGTTGTTTGTTTTTCCTCCTCAAATCATGTCATGGAATATTGCCTGTTCAATTAAATTCAGATAGCAGTGAACATTGATACTGAATCTCCTGAACCAGTCCCAACTACAGAGGACATACAGAATAAAGTGCAAGAACTAAGGTTTTTTTTTCCTTCATACGTTCTATATAATAAAGGGTTCTTGCATGTTGCTATCAGTTAATGATCCTTGTTATTTCTGCAGTTCCCACTTATATCCTTTCTGATTTATGGTTCTTAATCTTGTGGTGCTTCATCCAGCTTGAATTCTTACCTTTTTTTTTCTTGCTGTCTCATGTTGCTCATTTTGATTCATATCTTTTCCATTGTTACCCATTTTCAGAGATCAAGCTCGCAAGAGGAAAGATGAAGAAAATAAACTGGAAGGGAAAGGGAGAAGGTGTGTGCCTTTAGGTTGATGGTTTGTTCTTCCGTCTGTTATTGATCATTCATTCTCTTTTTCCTGTAAATTATATTCCACATTTTTTTTTTGTCAAATTTCATTTGCTTTTTTCCTCTAGACCTCTCTGCTTTTGCAACTGAAAAATATAATTAGGAACGGATTCGAGCAGGCAAGGCAATCCTCAAGGCAAAGGGAATTGCTGAGGATAATGAACGAAAACGGCGTGTTTCCAATCTGTTGCTACTTTATTTATGGAAACATTATACCATTTTGTGCTTGATACTTTTAGTGCATTAAATGTTTTTCCATAATAATTTCTGAAAATTTTTGCAGGTAGCTTTGAAGAAAGCAGAAAAAGAGGAAACAAAAAGGGCAAGGGAGAAAGTTCTTCAGAAACTAGAAAATGATAAGGTGTTTTGCCATTAGTCTTGAAATTCCTTTTTTATGCATTTAAAAAAATCATCTTTTGGGCTTGTAATGTGAATAGTTATGAAGAATTTCGAAAGCATTGCTTTTGATCTCTTACGACCCTTTTTGATTTCTGAAATCTTTCTTTTGACTGTCAATGCATTTTGACAATGTTCCCTTTTTTCACAGGCAGAAAGAAGGCGGATGCTTGGATTGCCACCTTCAGTTATCCACATAGCTGCAAATCCCTGCAGACATGTTGTACAGGAAAACAAGGTTTAGTCCTCATATCCTGACCTGTAGCTGAGAAATAATCTTTATAGGCTTTTGATCACTTTCATTTATATTGCAGAATTATTTCCTTTCTGCTACAAAGGATGAGGAATTAAGAGAATGTTTAAGGTCTCTCAGACGCAATCACAAGGTCAATTACTGCTCTCCGCTAACTCTTGACATATTCTGCTGTGAGTTATAACAAGAACAAGATTCCAACTAAATAAAATTTTTCTTCACTATTCAGCATCTCAATAATTGCATGAGTTCTATGCATAACCACAGGGGTGCTAGTTAGCTAAGTTCCAGATGCTGGCTTATCAATTTGAGGTGATATTATGTTCTGCTATACATGTTGTGATACAGTTTTTTGTTAATTATGATGATGCTAATGTCAAAAGAGCCTTCCAAACTCTTCTGATTTATGTGGGGAATGTTGCAATGAACCTGATGCGGAAAAATTCAGGAAGATCCGAATCAGTAATCCGTTATTCCATGTTAGGATTTAAATTTTTGGGTATATCTGAAATGATGGAACATATCCAAATTGATTGCTAGACTAGTGGAGTAGCAGCCAGTCCTTTCTTCTCTATTATTTGCATGTATACATATCCTGAACGTATGCACGTTATTGTGGCAACAGGACAGAGTTGGAAGATTGAAAGGAGGTATTGAATGGGTTTGAGAAGATTGAAGGGGGCAAGTTCTTGTTCCTTCCTCGTGACAAGGTTGATATGGCCGTATTAAACTCTGCAGGAGCTCTAATAAGGTCTGCACTAACGAATCCCTTTTTCGGTCTTCTCTCTTGTGGGTATAGATATATACACACACACACACACAATTGAAGCTATAGAAAGTAAGCTGTCCTATTGTTGTATAATTTAAAATGGACTGTATCCGTAAAAGAAAAACAGAAATGCTATGCCTGAAGACATTGGTCGATTTCTGTCTCTAACTTAAGATTGTTCTATCAGAGTTTGGCATTGTAACAAGGCCATCATACGATTCAATGCAACCCAATTTTAGACGGACGAATTCAATTTCAAATGAACAACTGAAAATTTAAAGTCAGTCAGCACTTGAACGAAGTGTTGGAATTTATATTGAAACATTAAATTAAAGAAAAAAAGGCATGTACAGATCAAGGTTCCAATAACTAAGTTATTAGTTCTAATCATTTTGACTATCTTTTTTCTTAAAAAAAAGGATTAAATTTAAAACGGTTGATTAGCTCTCTCTTGGTAATAGTGGTGTAACTTTTATTCAAGAACTAATACAAGTTAGAATTGTTATTGATCCATCACACATAATCATATATCAATGTCACCATTCATTCTTCTAGCTAGCTAACTTTCAAAGTGTCAGTGCATGTTGAGAATGTTCATTTCTTCACATTCACTTTCACAGGTAGGAAGAAGTGTTTAGTATCATTTATTAACCTGCATATGAGAAATAATCTATCCATCCCCATTTCAGAACTCAATGTTTTTTCTTTTAAATTTCTATCCACATCTTAAATGATGGAATATTAAGCATTAAAACAGTTTGCTGGCCAGGCTAATAGATAATTAACTAACAGACATATTTAGCTCTATATAAAACAATGTATGAAATTCAGAGTTTGGATGGTATAATAATTTTTTTTTATAAGCTGATGATTTATTAGAGATTAAACCTTGGAAAACACTTAGCATGGTCTGTAATATCGAATCTAATAGGAAAGTATGAAGATGGATTTAGATAGTATTTAAAATGTTTAAAATAAAAAATAAATTTGAAATTATCATATAATATTAGCTGATGGTTTCAGATAAGATTCAAATTTCAACTCTCGGATACCCATTTTGCCTGGATATCTGTCTGTCTGTCTGTGTTATGGAGAATTTGCAGCATCCAGCTTTTCCCATTATCCTTCATCAACAACTTTAAAAATCCACCACCATATAAAACCATCATCAACTTTCTCTTTCAAATCCATTGTTGAATAAATTTTTTTTATATCTTGCTTCTTTTTTTTTTTTTTGAATAAACTCTATGTAAAACCAAAGCATCAATGTAAGACAAACTGAGGGATAATGAACCAAAAAATTCAAATGGTTTAGGCTGTATATAGAACTAAATTGATTTTCTGATTTGGAAAAGATCAGCTTTGTGAAATATTCAACATCCATTTCATAAGTTACAAGATTGAGATACTTGTTTGATGAGCTGGTAGATGGAGCTGACAAAGAATAATCATTTAACAATTAAAAATAAGTTAAAATTATCCTTATTTTATTATTATTCTTAAAGTTTTATCATATGCAAGATATTTTAATAATTATAATATATGGACATATATATTGATTAGCAATAATAAAAAATAATTATTAAGATTTTATAAATATAAAATAATAATTATAGCACTCTAAATTTTGAAGTTATATTTTATGAATATGCGTAAAAAAATATATTATTTATGTTTCATTTGTTTTGTGAAATTTTGTTTTATGAATATATGTGAGAAATATATTTTTCAAGAAAATATTTTGCATTTTTTTTTTATATTTGGTGCATCCAGAACATTGGTCAATGAAAAATATTTTTTTGGTCAAAAGAAAAAGAAAACTTTCCATTTAGGAAAATGACTTCTCATAATGACTATGATAAACTCATTTAAATGAAAAATAAATAATACAAATACATTTACTTATTATTAGTAGTCATTATTGATCATCAACACATATTATCAGTCATCATCGATCGAGAGTGGTTATCGATGATAGGTGAAATCTATAACAATTTTTATTTGAAATGTTTTTGCTTATATTGAATATTAAATAATAGAAATATAAGATATTTATGGCCAAATTTTATTATAATCTTATAAATGAAAAGAAAATTAATATTTTTTTATAATGTATTCTCAATATCAAAAAATATGTAGCTCTGAAAATATTATTTTAGACAAGTTATTTTCCTCAAAACAAATGAAACTTTAATTATTTTATGAATTAACATCAATTACTACATATAATTTATCGAATACTTAATATCCAACCAGTATTAATCACCACAATCAACTATTCCAAACAAATTGATTGAAGCTTTCGTAATGATGTGTTGGACATTGAAGGAATGGTAATTAGGTCTACCAAGAGAAAGAAGGTAAACAATAAACAATTTATGTTAATCCTCGTTAAAGTTTAATCAAAATAATAGAATTTTGATTTTATCAATTAAATTATTAAATTTTAACTAAAAATTTTCAAGTCAAATGAAAATTTTCAATTGTTAAATTATGCTGATATGAAAGATTTAATGGCTCATAAATTCAAACTTGTTCGAGTTTTGAGAAAATTAGTTAATTTTTTAACTTTGGCAAAATTAGCCAAAATTAATAAAATTTTGACAAAATTGATCAATCTTTTTAATTTTAAAAAAATTAACCAAAACTAATAAAATTTTATCAAATCTAACCAAAATTCAAATTGATCAAAATAAAATGATATATCACTTTAAAATATTGAGTTAAAATAATTTTAATTGATATTTGTAACTAATGTTAACTTATTTTATTAATTTTTTTTATAAAAATTCATGTTAGTTAGTTTGCTACATCATGTGATATATCATTTTATCTTGATCAATTTTAAAATATCGAGTTAAAATAATATTAATTAATATTAGTAATTAATATTAATTGATTTTACTATTTTTTTAATAAAAATTTATGTCAATTGATTTGTCATGTTATGTGATATATCATTTTATTTTGATCAATTTGAATTTTAGTTAGATTTGCCAAAATTTTATTAGTTTTAACTAATTTTGTCATATTGACAAATTTTATCCAAATTAAAATGATTTATCAATTTTGTCAAAATTTTATTAGTTTTAACTAATTTTATCAAAGTTAAAAGGACAATTATATTGTGCCACAAGCAATGGAGAAGTCGTATGACTGAGGGACTGCTGTTGAGTACTTAAGATGTGGGTGTTTGATCATCGGCGGATTCCTGTGCCTGAGGACTGTTCGATCAGGATTTGGCATTTGCACAAGGCTATCACCACGACTCAAGGCAGCCCAGTTTTTCTTGAATTGATTGAATGCAAGTCCATCCATGATGCAGTGATTGTATCTCATGCCCATGGCCAAGCTTCCCCAGCTGAACTCTGTTAACTGAGATGTTGAACCCAAATTTCAAAAACGAAAAAATAAAAAATAAAATGTGAATAAATATAAATGAATGTCTAATATTATACTGTTATCATGTGTTTAGACGTTTTTAAATTAATTTGATATATAATTAAAATGAATAAAAATATAAAATTAGTTAAATTAAATATAGAAAGAGAAGAACAAACCTACATTGATTTTGCAATAAAAATGTTACTGTAAGTGACATGCTTCTCATCAAAGAAACTAGTTTTTAATGTACATGGTGATTAAAATAATTATTTTTTAATTTTATATTCATATAAATAAGGAAAATAAATTATATAAAATTATAAATATTTAAAAATTTTCTAAAATACATATGAAATGAATCTTTTAATCAATCTAATTTTCATTAATAAGTGAATAAAAAATAAATTCAAAGCAAAATGAAAAAAAAAATTAAATTTACAAACTAATAAGAGTTATAAAGGATTAAGAAAATAAAAAATATTTTTTTCGCTCATTATTAATATACATATTCATTGCAATTAATTAAAATGTTAAAACAATATTACGATAATATTTCTTATAAATATATTTAAAAAATTTAATTTATAATAAAATTTTATCTTTATGACTCATAAATTTAATCCATAATAAAATTTCTCTCATAAATTATGAGAGAAGTATTTTTTATAAATTATATTTTAGTATAAAATTTTTTCGTTTCATTATTTTGTAAAATAGCACAAGAATTTTTATAATAGACATTGAAATCTCTCTAAATAATACTATATATAATTGTTATTGTAAAAAAATATTTTGTAACAAATAAACTTCAACATTTTGTATTATCTGACCTTAAGTTTTTTTAATGAATATGAGAAAATGGAAACATATTATAAATTCAAATTATTTAATCTTAATTTTTGTAATATTGTAGAAATTAAAATAAATTATATTACTTATATATTACCTAATTAATGTTAATATTCCATAATACTTTAAAGTACATAAATTAATATATTTCAATCATAATTTTGCTAAATTACATTAATTCTAATAAATTACATTTTATTATCTTAAATAACATAAATTCAATAAATTTATATGATAAAATAATTCAATCCTAATTTTCTTAAAATTAAATTCTATAAAAAATTATGTTTAATTACGTAACTTTAACATATTCTATAAATTTAAATTATTTAATCTTAATTTCTAATATTATAAAAATTAAAATAAATTATATAATTAATAATATTCTAGCTACAAACTCAAAATTATCCAAGTTAAAAAAAAATAAACTATAATTTACCTTGTAATGGTGGTGGGACAATAGCAACAAGAGAGAGAGAGAGAGAGAGGATAGTCAACCTGGCGACAGTGACAATAAATAACTTAAACAACAATCAACGATGAGAAAGAGAGAAAATGGAGAGAGAAAAGGTAAAGAGAAAGAATGGAAAAGGAGAAAGAAAGCCTAATAGAGCTTATAAGCCTTACTGACAAATTTATCCATTAACGAAAAATATTAATCTATCATTAAAAGCGTTAGAATCTTTTATGGGCTAAAATGACTTAAATTTGTGCAATGAAAGTCCGTTCCATCGCAAAATCTTTGCAAAATCGTCATAAAATCATTATCAACTTTCTTGATGTGAGATTTAGCGATGATTTTATACTTCATTGCTAATTTGTGATAAAGCCATCACTATTCCAATACAATTTTATAGTGCTTATCAGTTTAGTGACTAATGATGCAATTACCTTCATATTGGACTAGTTAGTATATAAATTGAGTTAAATATAATTATCTCTAGGTTTTTTCAATATTATACTAAATAGTTCTTTATCTTCATATGTTATACTAAAATATTCCTATAATTTAACTATGTTAAACTAAAATATCATTCTGTTAAAATTTTCATTAAATTAATATGAAAAGTCTATATTATTCTTAGTTTTCATATTAATTTTAACCTCTTCACCCCTTCATTCTCTCTTCTCTCATATAACTCAAATGGAAGAATCAAATTTCAAGGTCACTAAAATTAACTAAGCTTGGCATGCATCTTTACTCTCAAATCCCTCGATCAAATTTGCAACTTCTTATTCATCTATGCATAAACTATAAAGTCTAAATTAATATAAATAGGGTGATCCACTAGTTGATAAACCCTTACAAACATGATTGTAAATCAAAATTCTAAAATAGGCTAGGGTAAAATGAAAATACTTTAAGCAAAACACAATTCTATAAGCATTGATCCATAATTCAAACAAAAATTTGCTTTTCACAAAAGCTATTTAACATTTTCAATCATAAACAATAAGCTTCTTATACTTCTCATTAACAATGGCTAACCTCATCACGACCTCAACATTTGTAATCCTACCTTTCTCTAAGGACAAATTCAAGAACTTCTTTGAGAACCCACTCACTATCACCACTTCACTTTGCTTAGCCACCATTAGAGTAGAAGATGAGCTTCTAAGATTCCAAACACAATTTTTAGCACCTTGTTATATCCTTTCTCTCTAATTTCTTTTGGATATAACTTGATAATTTATTTCCCGCCAATTTTGACACCTCTACTTTATGTCCTTTTTTACTTGAGTCTATTTGCTTGTTTGTCTCAATTTTCCCTCAAATTTGCATCTATAAAATAAATTCATAATGTTTTAAAATTAAAAAATTTTAACAAATCTTTCCTGGAACATGGAATCTTTTTCTGGTTTAAGGTTTCCTTTTATAACTCTTAGATCTAGGTTTTTTTCCTCCTTTTGTGTCGAGCTTTGCTTATTATTTCGAGTAAACTCCTTATGTTACATAGTTTTTCCTCATGTGTCTTCATCTCGTTTAGCTTTTAGTGTTTTCTGTCATTTTTCTTTGGTGTTTTCATCTCATTTTCATCAACTATTTAGGGATTTATTTCCTTGAGTTTGTGGCCTAGCCTTAGTATATTCAAAATCTATTGCATTATCATGACTACTGGATTTCAAACATTATGGTATAGGTTCTCTCTTACAGAGATTAAAGATAAGGCAATTGAGTTTGAGAATGATGGGGAAGGTTTGGGGGTTACGAGGGACTCGTGTGTGATAGGGTAAATTGTTTCAAGGAAACAGTTTTTTGTTCAAGGTTTATTGAAGGCACTTGAAAGTAAATGGAAACTATCTCGAGGTTTAAAGATAGAACTTATTTCTGCTCAGTATTTTCTGTGCGAGTTCAAAGCTAAAGTGGATAAGTTGAAAGTTCTTAAGAATGGGTCATTGCGTTTCAAAAAGCATTTGCATTGAGAGAGATTGATGTTGAAGCTCAACCCTTGAAAGTGGTGTTGGATACTTGTATCTTTTGGGTTAAAATTTGTAACTTACCATTGAATAAGCATTATAAGGAGGTAGTCTTAAAGATTGGGGCTCAAGCAAGAAGGGTTTTAAAGGTATTGGACACTGATTCAAGTTCTTAGGGTAAGTTTGTTCAAGTCAGAATGGACGTTAATGTTAATAAGCCTTTAGCAAAGGGGACCGTTATGGTTAATAGTTGTAAAGTGGATTTATTTTTGGCATGAGAAATTGGAAAACTTTGTTATTGGTATGGAATGTTGGATCATATAGAAGGTGAATGTGAGACAAAACTAGATCTTTTACCTCAAGAAGGGTGGCCATATGATAAAATCCTACGAGCCTTCCTAATTAAAATTGTCATTCGTAGTTCTTCCAACAAAATCTTGGCAGTGCTATTTAAGAGAGATAAACTAGTACGAATATTAATGAGGAATCACGCAGTAATGGTGTTCATTGTGGGCTACAACTTCATCCATATCTTGAGGGGAATACAAGCATAAAGAGGAATTGTTAAGAACTTACATGGAAGTGATGCACATGTAACTGTTTTGAGATTTTCAAAGTCTATGTCCACTTCGATGGTGCATGAACCTAGTGTTGGGTTGGTTGAATAAGAGGGTTAAACTAATGATAGTGGGGGTGGCTGGAAAGTGAAGGTATAATGGTAGGAGATAAGGTGGTTGATGTTCTACATTATCCTGCAACTGCTCCTCATGATAAGTCTACATAAGTACACCAAGTTACCATAAATGCTTCTAAAAAATAACATACACCATGTGTGGAAAAAGATGTAAGAGCTAGTATTGGAGGTCTTAAGAGGAAATGGAAAAGTTTGACATGCAGTTACCATTTTGTAGTTGGCTTCAATTCCAATTTTAAGACTAGTTAATAGGACTAGAGTGAGTGCCTTGGATTTTGCTCGAACTAGTGAAATCTTGTTTGCAACTCCTACCTTTTATCTATCATTGGGGGATCGAGAGGATGAGTTCATACATTGGTAATAACCCTTTAATCATGTCACGTGATTTGGATCAACGGGGGACCCTCGAGGCCTCACACAAGATAAAAGCCTATTTTCCAAAGTTGTGGTCAACGAGAGACCAAAACAGGATAATACATTGGTACCATCCATGGGTAAAATGTGGAGTCACCACCTGATTTTGGTCGGGACAAGAATTTGAGGAAGGAAAACTTTAAACCAAAGCTAAGTCAATTACAAGACACATTTCATCTTCACCCCATCAAAGATTAGGTTCAGAAATTATGTACCGCTTGGGGAAGAGGCTAGGTACCCCCAAACTGCACGAATATTAGGATCCGACCTTTGAGCATCTTTGATTCACTTTTAATTTCTTAATCAAGTTATTCATTCGTCCAATTAATGCCCTTCAACATTCATCTAAGCGCGATCCACTTAGGTAAATTAATTCATCAATTCAAAGGGGTGGGGAGTCATACATCATGGCAAAGGGGATAAGCATGCATTGTCTTCCATTCATCCATATCCAAACATCAAAAAGGGAGCGAGGGTCATGCATCATGGCAAAAGGGTCTCATATATTCATCATTCGCACATCATATCATCCATACTTAAGAATCAAATAGGGGTGAAGGATCATGTATCATGTTATAGGGGAGATATGCATTCATCCATCATTTATGACCACCTCCGGTGACCATTAAGACCAACTTCCTCAAACATGACACCTACAGCAAAAGAAGAGCAAGTTGGTACATGAAACAAGTATAAACAAATCAAATGAACTCAAAGCACAAGAAATGAATACAACATATATTACCATCTCTCATATGCAAAAGGTGTCTGGATATGCATAATAACCATCCAACAAGGAAATAAAATAGAAATGCATAAATCATGAACATTAAAATAAGAGAACATGCAATGCAAGGCATTTGGAGGATGTGGAATGGCTTAAGGCAAAAACTCACCACAAAAGGGATCCTAAGATTGATGAATTCTTATCCTATGTA
Source organism: Omphalea diandra (assembly GCA_949677035.1). Lineage (NCBI taxonomy): Eukaryota > Viridiplantae > Streptophyta > Magnoliopsida > Malpighiales > Euphorbiaceae > Omphalea > Omphalea diandra. The sequence continues at coordinate 17,043 of CATIWR010345715.1, forward strand.
GCTCTAAAAGAGCATGGCATTCATAACACTACTAACCATAAAGGAGGGTTAGAATGTAAATCGAAAGGGGAATCGCATAACTAAAATACTATTCACATATTTCTTAACACAAAAGAAAAAATCCATAAAAAAAGTACTCTCAAAGTCATTGGAATCCCAAGTTGCTCACTTGGTCACTGCCCTAAAGCGATTAACAACTAAACTAAAATTCATTAGATCCATATTAAAGAGCATGAACATTAAGGTAGCAAAAACCATGAACATTAAGATATAAAAAACCATGAAAACCCTTGCAAAACCTATCAAAACTCCACTTTTGAAGTGAATAAAGGTCATTGACCACCTAGTCTTACCCTATTCTACCACTGGAGGGATAAAGAAACATAAAAGAATACCTTGGATAATAGAAATCTAGATGAGGGGAAAAGAGATTTCACAAAACTATACCAAGGAAACCAGGGTTGTACAACCCATTATTGGGTTGTACAAAGCATTTTTCAATCACCTCCATGCTGGAAAAAGAAGGACTGGATTTGTATACGTTATGGATTTCATCTTAATTCAAGAAAACACAACAAGGAAGTAAATTTTCTTATGCAACAATTGGCCATGAAGACTCAAATACAAGTTTAATTAGTTAAATATACATATCTTTCAATAGTTTTAGGTTTAGCAAGTTTTCCATCCTTCTTTGGAGTCTCTAAGAAAATTGTAGCTAAATCTAGTGGATTTCCATCTTTGCCCCTATACAAGAACACAAATTTGTCAACTATACCTTGATGGACACTGTTGAGAAGTAAAAAGTACATAAATTATCATAGATTACCTTTTGATAGATAAATTCTCTAATGGGCATGCTACCCATACGAGGAATCATTGTCAAGTTAGCTCAATTCTTCGAGTTTCGCTCACTTTTCTCCTACATAAAAATTAAAAGATATCCATGTATAACATATTCAAAATTGAGTTAGTAGGGAATGGAGATAACCTACCAATGGCTCATCATTAATAACATTCAACATAAAACAGAATAGCATCAAACACATATACAATCCTTACAAACTACTAAATAAGTGAATATGCTCTTTAGGCTATAAACATACACAAACAAGTTCAATTACATCATATTTCCTATCAAAGACAATAATATAACTAGGTATAACACTGATATTATTTCTCACACACTGATATTTCTCATTAACATCTTTCTCAAATAACCAGGTATAACCTATCAGAATTGCTTCTTGATTATTTCTCATACACTACTATTAATGCTTGTTAAAATCTAAATAATTTGTTCTTTATTATAGTAAAATCTACTAATCCATGGATGTTAATGAATACCACTAATCAAGGCCTCTCACACATGATGCAATTAAATTTGAAAAATCATAAACTTCCTAACCAAATTTATGCATGCAGTTCATGGTTTTCAACTCCACAAATCCATAAACTGATGTTGGACTTGTTGTTTGGATATAGGTTTCAAGACGAATGAAAGAGCCTGGGATATTGTTTCCATCCATTTCATTAGCTCTTGACTTGAAACCCATTTTAGCATAAATAATTTTCTAATCTTTTTCATAAGTGACAAGCCAAATAAATAGGAGAAAATATTAAAACAAATAGAGTTTGTGTCGCCAGATTCCATCAGTTACAAGCCTCAGAAATAGAAGAGAATATAAAAACAGAGTTTGTGCCGCGGATGTATTTACCTCACCTTGAGAATACCGGCGGAGTTCGCTGGCTAAGTTCAGAATACGACTCAAACGCCTAAAACAACATATTCTGATTGATTGGCTTTCTGGGTCACAGGGTGCTGCGATTGATGACTTTACTGCAGGTGTGCCTTCCCTTTCACTTCTACAATAATAAAGATCGGCAAGATGCGCTAGAGGCAATCAAACCACATAAGCTATAATCATGGCTGTGGTCTGCAACAATTTCCCGATTCAACCCATAAAACCCTTTGAAATTCAATTTAACCAAATTTTCGGAGATACCTGATAATCCTAGCCCAGAAGACACAAACCGACAAACAACCACTACTTTGTTAGATCACACTTTAGATGAATGAAATTTTAAGAGAAATTTGAGACACTGAAAAATTATATGTCAAAGAGTAGATGTTAGATCAGCGGATGGGCTTTTTTTCTCATAGTCAAATTACAACATATTTCTTAATATACGACCGGCACTTGATATGGTCCTTATTAATAACTTATTAAGGATGACTTTGGCTGCTGGTCCTTAAAATTTGGTCACAGATAAGTACTTTTCTAGTATTGCTATCCTCAGTTTCCACCGCCGAGAAGCTGTTTTCCATTGGAGCCCTTTTTGAACCTGAAACCAATCTATTGTAGATCTTGCATACTAATCATCCATTCTCCTCATCCTTTCTTGCACTTTAGCCACAAGGTAACACTCCTCCTTCTCCTTAAACTCCATTAGAAGCAAATCCATCTGGGGCTGGAGGCAAGATAATATTTCATTGGAAACAAAACTGTTCAATCCCAATTTGTCTCTTACCAGAAAGGGGAAAAAAAACTTATATTAAGGTGGTTAAATAATGGTTAGCTAAGGGATGAAGGCACAAGAAAAGTACCTGTATATACAGAAGGGGCACGTCTTTCGGTGCAAATTTTGCTTCATCCTGTTCCTGTAAGAAACAAAATAGGCTCATGTAATCTGGATTTGGTGGAAATTTCTGACCTAGTAATTGGTTCAACCTGGATTCTCTTCTTGTAGCAGCAAAGACAACACCTGTGCCATTACAGTTGATCTCGAACCGATGCTTCTCTTCCAGCTCTGACACAAGCTGCTCTGCAAACAAAGTCGTAAGGCACTAACAAACGACTAAGTGTACTGCACAGAATTTTAAAGATTCAAAAAAGCTAATGCTATCCATTAAAGGATCAGAGATGGACACATTATCTTGGTATATAGCAAAAGGTGGTCTACGTTTGATGGCACTTCCGGTGAAACGATAAGTTTCTCCAGTAGCTTCATCTCCATTGTGTTATGTTCTTCATGTTGCCGATAGAGACCGAAAATCACTTGATGCGGTAAATTGTCCCGTTGCTTACTGAATCAGCATTAAAAAAAAGTTTGCTGTGGTCGTTAAAATTTTATTTAATTAGTCACTTAAGTATAATTAATTTTTTAATTAATATAATTCGATCAAATTAATAATTTTCAAATTGCATAAGATCCATAAATAAAAATATGGTGGCAATTAGATTTTAATTTTATATAATTATGAAATAAATAGATTAATATTAATTACTATCTAGCAATGTAGTGATATAAGATTTTTAACTTAACTAGACTATGTTAATTAGAACAATAACAATTTTTAAATTAAATTAATTTTTAGTAATCACAATAAAATTTTAACTATAATTCAGTTACTATTAAAATAAATTACTTGCACTTGATAGTTTGAAATTTAAACAAGTTGGTGTTTGACGTTATTGAGTTTTGGTTTATATAGGAGAAAAATGGACAATTTACATGAATGATTAAATTTTATTGTTGTTATAAATGATCATTTTATTTAATTAAATCGGTGAATTGTTAGTAATACTGTTATTAAATTTTTCTTTCAAAATATGATTATAATACTAATAAAAATTTAATAATTCAAATTGAATAAATTATTTTTTATAATATCAATTTTATATCATAATTCAATGAGTATTAATACAGTTATACCTTTTTTAATTGCATGGGAGAATTGTCAACTTTAACTTTTAAGATTTAATTGAATCTAAATTTATAATATTTATACTAATTACGCTAAAGTAGATTAAAAAAATTAATTTAGACTTATTTAAACTTTTGATGCAAATTTGAGAACTCAATTAATCTTTTATTCTGTGATTTTATTGCTTAAATTATCCTTCCATTAACATGGTCAACAGATCTATTAAAAAGGAGCTCGGACAATAAACACAAATAATTAAGGGGTTGAAAATTATATTTGAAAAGTTAAGGGGCTTTAGAGCAATAATATGCAAAACGCATAACATAAGCCACTCGTCATTCCGTCAGTAATCTGCATAACTCATCCATTTGCTCATCAGGCAATTCTAGACAAACATGAAGTCCTCCATCCCATTCTGGCCCAGGCAAAAGAATGACCAAACCAGGTTTCACCACAATTGGTGTGGCACATTTAATCTTCCCCCATGAAAACTCATCTTCTTCTAACCCCAACCTAAACCATGCTACCAATGAGAAGCTGTTTTCTCTACAAGGAAATCCTCTAGCCAATCTATCCCTGATCTCACATACTCATCATCTAATCTTTCTATCCCTTCTTGCACTTTCCTCACCAGGTATGACTCCTCTCTTTTCTTCACTTCCTTCACTTTTGCTCTTGCACAAACAGGCACCAACGCATTTCCTGCGAACCCACTAGGTGCTGGTGGCTCAACGAGTCGTCAAATATCAACTGGAAACAACATGGTGCTGCTTATCTCTTCATGCATCTTCACTGCAATGGTTCTAGCCTTCCATATCTTCGCGGCAACAACTTGGAAAGTGCTGCATTTCTCCAATATTCCATCCTCAAGAGCTGCTTTCTTCAAGGTGGCGATTCGTCTAGGGGACATATAGATCAACCGAGTCTTGTTTTCATGTGGTAACCAGTTCTTGACACTGTTGGTTACATTTGTTCCACAAGCTGTGATAATGTCGTGGGATCTGTGCTGATGCAGTCAACTGAGGTAGAATACTCGTAGTGTGGATGACTGATTCTAGTTGGGCCTTCTTGCTTTGAAGATTGTTCGATCAGGGTTTGGTAGTATCACGATTTCATCACCACGAGTAAAGGCAGCTAAGATCTTCTCAAATTCGCGGACTGCTATGCCGTCCAGGACACAGTGGTTGTACCTGGCGGCTAATGCTATGCTTCCACATCCCAATTCTGTTATCTGTCATGGGTATAATTACTGTCATAGAAGTTCACATGAAGAAATTTAGCAATATCTATAAGTCATTAATGGAATCGTTCTCAAGGCTGAGAGCTTGTTAGAACTCTAATAATTGATGGTTAACATTATATATTTTGGCTTAAATTTTGAGAATACCTGTAAATGGAGAAGAGGCTTGTCTTGCAGCTCCATTTCTTCTTCACCCTTATCATGCAAGAAAGCAACCAACTGCCTGAACTCTGGCTTGGGTGCTAAAAGTTCACCAACTTGGCTCAAAGTAGAGCTAGTTTTTGCGGCAGCAACAACAACACCTGCACCGTTACAATCTATCTCAAAGCGATGATATCTTGCAATGCAGGCACAAGCCATCCTGCAAAAAAATCATAAGGCACTAGCAATCGACGGATTGCAAGATTCACAGAAGCTCATTTTGTTCTTTGGAGGATCAAAAAATGACACGGATTCTTGATACGCTACAAGAGACAAGTCTATGTTCGATAAGAAAATCCTTCTGCTATTTGTGGGATTTTCCGGTATGAGCACAATCTTCTCTACTAGCTTCAAATCCTCCATTTTTTTTGGTCTGGTATTTTGGCTCTACTAAATTTTATGAGAAACTAGTGAATTAACTATTGAACGTGAATGGTTATGAACATTGTTTTAGCTTTAGCGTTACCTTTATAAATGCAAACGACAATGCCATATACGTTACAATATCAAAAAAAAAAATTTTTTGACATGGTTACAATATCACAATTACTGTAATTTTAAAGTATAAAATAATAATTTTATCAATATGTGTAATTATTTATTATTTTAGATAATTTTTATTTAAATAAATTATTTAAGATAATTATAAAATTATCATAAATAATTTAAGAAATTATATATAATTTAAAGTTTATATAATAATATAATAACGTACAATTCACAATACATATATATGTATGCTAATTTGTTCATTTAGGGGAATGGTTTCATAAGATTAATAAAGAGAAACGTAGATTTTGGTG